>PVJA010015786.1:23239-44757 GCA_004027025.1 Myocastor coypus | reverse complement strand
TTTGGGACCATAGGCAGTACTTTGTAGAACTGTTGTTAGTGTCAGCCTTTGGAACAAGTCATGGCCATTGCTTGGCTATTTTGCTTTCTGTGAAAACCTGAGAGAATGTTTTTCTCTGGGTCTCTCCTTAGACGCACCACAGTTGATTCATCCCTTTTCTCTGAGGTCCCATAATCTCCTTGACCAGGAAATTTGGGACACCTCTGAGTTATAGGATATTACAGCACAGGCTACCTTATATCCTGGGTCTTTTTTGACCTTGAAGGGCTAGGGCCAAAATATTGGCTATCCTTATAGCCCTTCTTTTTCTCCAATTTTTGGTCTGTTAACTTACATTCTTAGCCCTCCAGCAGAAAAGCTTTGTGATACTATTACTCTGTAACATAGGTACTTGAGCTTATCATCACTGCCTTTCTGAGTATCAAATATCTTTGACTTAGCGTGGATATGATATTTTCTGGCCATCATTGATATTCTAATAACTTTCCACTGTCTTGCTTTCTTTAATCACCCAAGTACTTGGAAAAATTATGTTTATTTTTAAACTTTTTAATGTATGTGTCTGACACATAATGAATACACTTATTGTAAGGTAATGGTCTTCACGCCTGTTAAGCCCTGATCCCCCGACTTCTGCTCCCCCGTCTGTCCTTCCCGAATGCCTGCCTGGCTCTTCCTGTCTGTCTCTATTTCAGCATTCTGTGTATACCTTAACTGTAGCAGGCAGTGCAAGCTTTGTAATGTCACTTGTTTTGTGAGCCTGAGTTCCCTGGACCTCTCCTCAGCACATTTTTAAAATCTGTTCAATGAGTACCGATCTCTTCTACATTCTCCAAACGAACTTTCTCAATACCCTATCAAAAACTACATCCCTTTTCCTTCCCTGACTGATAAATTCACATTTTTTTCTCATAGACTCCATTCAGAATATAACCTCTTCAAACAAAACACCCCTCTTTCCTCACCATATTCCTAAGTGTCCCCAAAGGTCCTCCACAGTCAGACAAGCAGACCAAGTCCCAGTGCTATGGGACAGCACCCTTGAGTAGGTTTGTCCTGATCAGGAGTAGCTTTTGTGCTGGACAGAGAGAATAAATGCTTGTCAAGTAAATGAGTCAGCAGGTGCATCGGAGAGGACCGCGCAGCAAGGTTTTTCAGACGAAAGAGAAAATAGAGTTGCAACTTTGCAATGGCCCTGGATCTCAGTTCACGAAAAATATTCAAGATTGGCCTCGGAAAAACAATGCAACGTTAGATGTCAGTATTTCTCATGTACGTTTGGCCAGCTGTTTTAATTGCTTACACTAGAAGGGGGCGGAAGTGCATCCGAAGGGGGCGGGGTGGAGAAGCAGGTTAGAGGGAGGGGAAGGAAGAACACCCGCAAAGCAGCGAGCGGCTGCCGGGCCCCAAGGGCCCCGGGGAGCTTGCGCGTCCTTCAGTCTCGGACTGGGTGGAGATCTTGGCCCGAGCTCCAGGCTCTTTCAGCGGGCCTGGTCTACCGAGTCACAGTCGGACACACGCTCCTCCTTCGGGATGCCGCGTGGTCACCTGTGTCCATCGCGCTGGGACTCCTAGAGCGACGTCAGTTTCCCTGGGTGAAGAAGATGCGCACGTCCGTTTGTCCTTGGGAGCCTCTGTCCGCTGAACCCTAGTCCAATTTTCAGTCCTGTTGCCTGATTTTAGGAAAAGAAAGTTAGCGTTTCCTGCTCTGCCTACCATGGACTCCTGCTCAGTGTTCTGTGTGCTCCAGGCCCCCTTGGTGGGCCCTGGGGAGGCGAGGGTGGCACTCCACGGAAAGGGAAGGGGAGCCCGCGCGGTTTCTTTGTGTTTCCCCCATGTATCACTTATGAAACTCCTGTTGCCCTGACCATTGTCGCTTCTCACTGAAGTCTGGTTTATTTACTTGAAAATCTGATTTGTTTCATTTTATTACTGTGTTTGCGAAGTAACTGATATCAGATTCGGAGGGAAAGAAGTGCCATTTACCAGCAGGCTGGGATGGCTTCGCCTCGGTCTGCAGGCCTGATTTTGAGGCCTCGTCTGCCCTGGGGCTCCCACAGAAATAAGATTACTGGCAATAACTGCTTCAACTGCTTTGAATAACAGACACAACTCAGAGAGCATAAAATTAGCATAAACACAGCCCTGGTGTGTTCCCTCAGCGGATATGAGACAGGCAGGCTACGGAAAATTGACTGAAATGGGGTCAGACAATGTAGAAATCTGAGACATAGGAAAGACTGCCGGAGAGATATGAGGTATTACCACCTCTCGCGGTTTCTTTTATCTTCCCCTCTCTATATTCATGCAGTTTTAATGATAAAGCGTTGGGACTGATGCAAAATCGCTATCCCCCTCAAACGCCCACATTATCTTTCCAGACAAATTATTATTAATCATTTCTCAGCTTTTTAATCCTCAGGGTAGAAAAAATAAACACATTTTCACAGTCATTTTAAATTGATTTTTCTTTTGGAGCGGTATGAGTTTGAGAATAGAGAGTTTGCTTCGGAGAGTAGGTGAACAGCTGACACTGTACGGGATTGTAGCGTGAAACAATCCTTCCTATCTATTTATCAAATATTAAAATGGAATATGCTGCCGACAAATGCAATAAAGTCTAACATTACAGGGAAGAGAGTGACGCTCTGCGTCCCAGCAGGCAGATGGAAGCTCTGATTTGGCTGTTTTAATAACACGTTCTCACATATGGAATAGAATTTTCAATACCGCTGCATATAGATGGGTCTTGTGGCTTATTTATTTATTTTTGGTGTGATGCTGGCAAACAGCCAAGTTATCTTTCCAGGAAATGGAAGCGCAGTCAGAACTTGGCAGCTTCTTTCTTTTATTCCGCTAAGATAGCCTTTCAGTGTTGATAACAGAGCACTTCAAACTCAGATCTTTGGGAAGGGGCTTCAGTGGTCAGTAACACCCCCCATGCCTGCACGACCAGGGGCAGGTCCCCGCGGCATCATGGAGGTGTCTTCTATTTCACATTACACATTTGTAATTATTTAACTATTATCAGTCTTCCCAGTTCATCTGTAACAGTGGTTCTCAACCTTTCTAATGCCATGACCCCGCAATACAGCTCCTCATGTTGTGATGATCCCAAACCAAAAAATAATTTTGGTGGTTACTTCAAAACTGTAATTTTGCTACAGTTATGATTTGGAATGGCTTTAGGTGACCCCTGTGTTTTGGTTGTTCGACCCCCCCCCCCGCCCCCCCGGGGTCACAACCCACAGGTTGAGAACCGGTGATCTATAAGTTCAGTAAGGCAAGTCAGTCCTTCTGGGAGTGGTCATTACCATGGCCCAGTGTCCAGCACTGTCCATATCATTTATTGGGTACTTAATAAGCAGTTACCTTTGGGGCAGATAACATATGGCTGAATGATAGGGGAGGTAACACCGCAAGAGACAGTACACATGATAGGTGATGGTTTTCACACTAATTGTTTCCGCATTTTGATTTCAAAGGAATGAGGACAGTAGACCTTACTGCTGTTGGGTTTTCAGAGAAGAAAATGTCTTTACATGTAAATAAGAAACTTAAACATTTGTAATAGAGAATGTAGCTCACAGGGTAATTCCAAAAGATCCCAGCGTTCTGAAGTACGACTGATAGTGTTTCACTTGATGCATTTATAACCAATCAGCAGTTTCCGGTGACCAGAATTGTGCTCCCGTACTTTAGTGATGTCAAGTGGTTTCGTAGTATGATTCCACCTGAGATCTCACAGGTTTTAGTGACTTACACATTTTTGCTTTTAGAAATGTCCAGTTATGCCTTTTCAGATGTTCTGGGGTCGAATAGGCAGCATTCGCATGTAGATTTTCACTGTCCAGTTACATTATTTGCTTAATTCTAGGAGGGGGAAACTCAACTTGTCATTCTTCAAACAAATTTTAGTAACAAGGAATCATTTTCCTTGGTCTCATAATTGCTATGATCTGAAGCACAGAGTTGGGGAAAATAAACTGTAACTTAGCATCATTTAATGACTTACATGTTTACAGGTTGCTTCCTTAGGCCAATTATAAAGGTGCAAGAGCAGACGCTCTGTATCATGCCAGTCATAGGCCTCAAATCCTTGCACGTCAATAGTTCATATCTGAAGGTCACATTAAATACAGAGCACAATTCACTACACCCACTCCCAATACCGTGCCACGTGACACATGCCCACGCAGAAACACAGAAACTCTGAAAAGTGGATCCTAAACCAGCAGCTCTCCCTGGCGTGTGTTGTATCTTAACTCATTTTCCAAAACATGTCTTTTTCACCCTGGAGTGCCCCCTGCCAAGGGGAGCATAAATCCCCAGGTAGAGTCCCATCTGTGCATATGTAGTAGAAGGTGGTAGAGTCAGATTCTGCACTGAAATTGACTGTGGCTACCCAGCACTGGCAGATCACATTCTTGGGCTCCGCGGTTCCTTCCAGGACTTCATGCTTCATGGGTGGCACCTGCTCAGTCATGTGTCCAAGTGCTTCTGATCCTGAACGTAGCTGACTGGACAGCCAGGCCCAATCACATCCTTTCTTCAGTTTACTTCATCTTGAGAAAATCTGTCGAAAACAAAAAATAAATGTAGGGTCAGTGGACAGGAATTATATTGTTGACCAAAGGAACAAGAAACCCAGTTACTGTGTTTTAATTTTATTTTATTGCCCCATGAGCTGCAGGGCAGTGACGGGTCCCCCAGAATTATTATTATCCCCCCGATGTGACAAGCAGCCGTATCTCTCTTGCTCTCCGTGTCACCCTCCCTTAGCTTATGGCTCTCAGCCTGCTGGCCGTCAGACGGATGCTCCATCTCAGGATGTCATACCTACATCCTGGGTCAAAGAAAAAGTTCCATGCCACCCGAATTTGCCTTCCTCGACAGCTTCCTGAGATCACCACCCTGCAACTTCTATTTTTGCTTATAATTCTTTAACCTGAGCAGTGTCCCTACATCATATTTACTTGCAGACACGTCTATGAAACATAAGATTATGGGTCAAATGTATTGTCTCACTAAATGAAGTTACCATGTTTCTAGTCATGAAGAAAGAGGAAACATACATCAAACAAACATTGAACCAGCAGCTACCAGTGTAGGCTAGAGACAGGAAGAGCCCTAGGAGCATCAGGCACCAAGCAGTCTAGGGTAAAGAGAGTATGAGAGCATCTTGTAGTTTTCTTGTTCTGTGCCTCATTCATTAATCAGCCCTGGCTACCATCATTATTAAGCAAAATTGCTTCTTGATTTTTCTTTCATATTTCAATCAAGTTGTTTATATTATTACCAAAAAAAAAAAAAAAGTATAAGGAAGAATCTCAGCAAGAAAGTGGCTTTTGGAGCCGGCTGGATAGTTCATCAAACTAAAGTGCCTGCTTGGGCAAATGCAGGACCGGGGTTCGATCCCTGGCAAAGGGAGGAGCCGCCACATCCCGTCCCTTACCATGCACGCAGGCCACCTGTACTGGGGTGGTGTAGCACACACCTAGACAATACGCCAATCTCTATCATTAGATTCAGTCATCTCTGAAAGGCCTGTCCCTCACAACTGCATGAGGCTTTCGGGGTACATCCAGGTGCAAACCATAACACATATCCATGGCTTTTCCTTTGCTAGAGGGTTGTACATAGACTTTTAAAATGAGCCCCACCACCCACCCAGCTGGGCATGGTGGTGCATGCCTGTAATCCCAGCACTTGGGAGGCTGAGGCAGGAGGATCAGTGCAAGTTTGAGACCAGCCTGGGCTACAAAAGTGAGTTCAAGGCCGGCCTGAACTGCATAGTGAGACTGTGTCTCAGAAAAGACAAAAAAAAAAAAAAAAAAAAAAAAAAAAAAAAAAAAAAAAAAAAAAAAAAAAAAAAAAAAAAAAAAAAGAAGAGGCCCCTTTAGCTAGTGCTCTTTATTATTTATATATTGGTTTTCATCATATCTTCAGCAATTTTCATATCTACATGCAATTTACGAGCGTCTTGGGCGATGGGTACTCATATGTAATACAGCTTGTTTCTCCAAAAATCTTCTCCTTCTATCCCTCCTCCCCCTTCTGCCTCTAAGTCCCCTTTTTCTATATTGTTTTTTCTTGCTATTATTGATCTTATTGCATGTTTACGATGTATAATACATGTAGTGAAGCTATCAGGTTCCTCTACATAGAACATTTGTATTCTATTTGGTTTTCCTTCCCATTTCTACAGTCTCTTATTTTCCAAGTTTCAAGAGCTCCATCCCTTTGTCGCCATCGAGCCGTCCTTTACTGTACCGTTGTCTCTACCTTGCCTTATTTAAATGAGGGCGGCTCTGCCGCACCGCAGCTGACTGTCTCATTCATTACCCTCAGCATCACAGTCTCCAGGTGCATCCATCTTCCCGCAAATGCCTCAGATCTGTCCTTCACGAGAGCTGAGCAGTACTCCATTCAATACGGATACCATATTTACTCTTGCCAGTCATCTGTTGGATTCAATATCGGCTGCATCCAATCCTGAGCTTCTAGGAATTATGGTACTCTGAGCACTGGTATTTGCATGTTGCTACAGTTTGGTGTCTTTCTCTGTTCAGGGAAGATTCACAGAAAAAGATGTATGATTCTCCGATGTAAATGGCATTACCTTCTTTCAAAACCTCAAGAAAGGGATGGCCAGGTAGCTCAGCGGATTAAAGCACCTGTTCTGGCAGATGCGGGGACCAGAGTTTGATCCCCAGTGTGCTGTGCTGGTCCCTCCCCCAGGGCACATTGTGGCAGCTATTGAGTGGTCATGGTGGCACACTCCTGTAGTCCCAGCACCTAGGAGGCTGAAAATAGGAGGATCACTGCAAGTCTAATGTGTATAGTGAGACCTTGTACTAAATTAAAAAAAAAAAATCCCTCAAAAAATGTTCTATGGCTTTATTTACCCAATATGAATCCTGAAGATTCTGTGGCCTCTTGGGTCATGTGGCCCCTGCAGCAGTTCCTGTTATTACCTATGCAAACCACCACCCTGAAATGGGTGCTAGGTGGACTGGGGAGATAGCTGAATAGAATAAGTGCTTGCCTGGAAAACGTAAGAGCCTGAGTTCAATCCCTGGTTCTGCAACAAGAACAACAAAAAAGTGTGCTTGGGTACAGAGCATGCTGCTTTGAAAATTCAAAGAAGCCCTCTAGGACTTCTTTGTTTTCATGGTGAGAGATGTGATTTATTTTAAATGAGCTATTCCTGAAAGTTTGTGTCCACTGACTCCCTAGACTTTGCTGCCGTGGTGGGCTGTGGAGTGCTCAGGCCTCGACTTCCACCCACAGGGCCCATGTAAGCACGACACAGGCTGCTTCCTGTGCAGAGTCCAGCTGGCATTTTGTCATTAATAAAGTAGACCAGTGCCATGTTCTGCTCCATTCAAGGCACACAAGAGGCTGAGTGGGATACATGTGTCACTACCTGTCCTATTACGCCTGGAGCCGGTCACCTTCTGAGCATTACTGAGCCCTGTGGAGTACAGATCTATCCAGCTTCCGTGAACTCTCCAACGAACTCACCGCCCTTCTCATCAGCATGGTTTCCAGCATTTTGGAAAATGAAGCTTTCCTGAAAAGTCAGTCACCTCATGCATCATTCATCCCTCAACTTTGCACAGGCTAACCACCCCAGATGCTTACTTCTCGGAGCCTTTGCTTCATTCTTCCACCATGGACCGTGAAAATCATGGCTTTATGCTGCAGTTTAGATATACAACTTGGAAGTTTAATAGCCTCTAAGTCTTGCTGAGCCATCCCTGCAGCGCATGGCCACCACTTCCTGGGGTTCTGGCCTGAAGTGTAACTGCTGTCACATAGGAAATTGTTGCCCTACCAATAAATGCCCCCATTAATGCTCTGTTTTTCCAGCTTTATTTTTTTTTAATTTTATTAATTTTAATGAGAAAGAAATGTCAATGAGACAGTTTCGCAACAGGTTAGTAGGATGGTTACAATACTTGATACCTCGCATATTGTTGTCTCCGTAGTAGGTGTTCAGAGTACAAGATGAAGACATGATAGCATGCCTAAACACTGTTAGTACAAATCTTTCTTCTCACTGAACTAAGGGAAAGTAGCTGTATGTATAGCCCAATGTCCCAGAATAGTAGTGGCTTATCAGCAGAAATGGCAATGTCAGAAGCTATTGACTTGAGCATTTTACAGCTCAGTATATTAATATGGCTTTACTTTTCATTCCTCATGGTTAGACTTTTTTGTCGGATGGGTAAGACCAAGTTAAAGCAAGACCTACGTAACAGCAAATGTAACTTTTGTATCTGACAAGCTTTAATGCAGTGGTGGGACCCCTTCTCATATGCGCTCTCCAGGGTCCTGCTAGCTCTCAACAGCTGGGTTCTGCAGTGTCTTTGCGGTGTGCTTCTTCTCTTAGAAGGCCCTGCATTGCCCCAGCTGACTTAAATGTGACTTAAACGTAATCACGGCCATGGAGATGTGATGGCAGGCAAGGTGTATCATGAACTCTTTTTTCTTTTTTTTTTTTTTTGTATTTTCTTTTTGATTGCCTTCTCGGCAAGCAAGGGTGAAGCACTAATTTCTAACAGGGTAGAGTAGGTCTGGTAAAAATCAGTTGAGGACAATGGTTCCAAAACTAATATTTTGATACCCCAGGTTATATGGTAATATCTACAGAAGTATTTTGGTTGTCACAAAGAGGGAGGGGCTATTGGCTGCTGGCATCTACTACGTGGAGCTGTGAGCACTGCCAACTATTGTACAATGCCAAGGACAGCCCTACAACGAAGGGGCACTTAGACCCAAACATTAACTCTGTAGAGGTCAAGATGTACCATCTAGATGAACTTTTTCCCTTTCTTTCTTTCTTTCTTTCTTTCTTTCTTTCTTCCTTCCTTCCTTCCTTCCTTCCTTCCTTCCTTTCTTTCTTTCTTTCTTTTATTTTAGGGAAGGATCTACAAGGTGTTCAGGGTCTCACTACTCGATCAGACTCACAGTGTTCCACCTCTTTTAGCCTCCCAAGAGCTGGGATTGCAGGGGCGCACCACCATGCCCAATCTCAAGTGCCATCTCAGTGCATCGTGGGGGAGGCAGCTGGCACAGCAGACCCGAGGATCGAACCCCCAGCCCCTGCACCTGCATGCAGGTACTTTAATGCACTTTTTCTGACAAGGGTGTGCCAAATGTCCTGTCACTTCCTTCCACATTCCCTTCATTTCCGGGCAGCTCCCTGAACTTAGCATCACATACTGTCTGAGTCCTCTAGAGTTCTGCAATTTCAATTGAATCCCAGATTATTCACAGTTTATCCTATCATTTGAGCACAAGAGATGTTTGGAAATTACCTCTGCGAGCTGCAAGGAGGCTGTCTGACTTCCAGGCTATCTTTTAATTTGTGATCAATCTCTCTGCCTTCCAGTCTGTTTTCCTAGAGGCCAAATATCCTCCACAAAGCCTATTCAGTGTGCTTGTTCCTCTAGCTGATATTTTGTCAGCGTTTCTCAAGAATCTGATGCGTTATCCCCAGCAGGGCATTTTCTTCCAACAATACACCCAGATAGTTCCCCCAGGTGAAAGCGTTAACAACCGCAGGCTGCCTTGGGCCAGGTTATGGTACTCCATCTTCTTCTGGTGATGCACAGCGCCCCCGGGCCCTGTGGCTGGCAGGTGAATCAGCCTCAGAAGTGTCCGTGAGCGTCTGCTCTGTCAGCCTTCAGATTTTGCTACCAGTCCTAAACGCAAACTGACTCTTCAGTGAAGGCTTACGTACAGATTTAGTAGAGCAGGTTCAACAGAGGAGCTCCTAGAGAGGGTGCAGGGAAGACAGGTAGGAGAGGAGAAAGTCCCCTGTGATACAGGCTTGAGCAAAGCTGGGCTGCAGGGCATCTGTGAGGAGCCTTGTAGCACAGACGGCCTTGCCAAGTCGCCAGTTTGAAATAAAGGATCAGTGTTGTGTTTTTGTGAATGTTCCCAGAACTGGCATAAAGGCCACAAAGCCAGAAATCAGAGGTGTGAACAGAGTGGTCTAGAGGTGTGAACAGGGCCTCCAACCCGGAGCAGGAGTCTGGGCAGCCAAATGTGGTATGGGTTATAGCTGTTGACTCACTCTTGGTGCATCAAGCACAACTACGGCGCATGCGCACTTTCAACAGCTGCAGGCGGTAGGGAAGTGGGTGAGCACTTCCGGGGGGATTTACTGCTACACAGCCGGTTGCAAGAGGAAGGCTTCTGACATCCGGCAGGCTGAGGAACGGTGGTGACTTGTCTGATGCCAAACCCGCAATTCACCTGCACAGATGGTGATGAAATGGAGATGTTCTTAACAGCTGTTGCTATAAATCACCCTTGGAGAGGAGCTAGGTGGGTTCAGGGACCCGTAGCGGTCACCAGTTCAGGTACAGAGCAGTGCCCAGGTCACAGAAATGCACAGGGGATTCCGTGACAGGGACGGTCACTGAGGCCTTTCACAGAAATTAAAAACCAGGAAAGAAAGAAGAAAGGAAGGAAGAGTATAGGGAAGGGAGGAAGGAAAGAAATAAGTCAAAAAAGGAAGAAAGGAGGGAAGAGTCGAGTCATTCATTCATTCCTGAGAGGAAGCAATGAAAGCGATCTACAAGGACTGATGAGAATATGCAGTGCTATGAGGTGTAGCTGAAGCTGGGAAGCCTGAGAGAATGTTTTTCTCTGGGTGACTCTCCTTAGACACACTATAGTTCATTTACCCCTTTCCTTGACCAGAAAATTTGAGACACCTCTGAGTTACAGGATATTACAGCACAGGTTCTCTTATATCCTGAGTCCTTAATGACCTCGGAGGGCTAGGGCCAAAATATTGGCTATCCTCATAGCCCTTCTTCTTCTCCAATTTTTGGTCTGATAATTTATATTCTCAACCCTCAAGCAGAAAAGCTTCATGGTACTACTACTCTGTAACATAGGTACTTGATCTTATCATCACTGCCTTTCTGAATATCAAACATCTTTGACTTAACTTGTAATTGATATTTTCTGACAATAATTGATATTCTAATAACTCTCCATAGAATGTGATATAAGCAGTTACACAATTTTTACACAGATATTTGGAAATTCAAGGAAATACAAAATTGTAGCCTGTCAAGCCATGGTACTTGGCCCAGTCTCTTACTTTCAACTAATACTCTTGAGAGAGAGCATAACAGTAACTGAATTTACACTGGGAGCAGTACACATCAAAAAGACGAGAGTGACATGCATTCCAAGCATAGTTTTAGTGTTACGTGGTGCTATGATCAATATGATGAACCTTTTGAAGGTTCTTGAAACCAATATCTGATTCACCCTGTGTACACAAGTACATCATTTTGCTCTTGATATGTTTTCTCCTTTATCCGCTTCCAGTCACTTCGTTGTTTAATCCATAACACATTCAGCTGTGTTATGCCCTTAAGTTCTTATTTTCTTCTTTAAAGTTCTTATATTAGGGAGACTATACGATATTTACACATGTAGGTCTGGTTTCTTTCACTAATGAGTATAGGTTCAATATACATCCATTTATATATGAAGTCTTCAAACTTATCATTCTTTATAGTTGAGTAATATTCCATTGTATAAAAATACCACTTTTTTTAGCCATTCTTCAAATGATGGGCATTTCGGTTGTTTCCAAGATTTGGCTATTACAAATTGGGATGCTATAAACATAGGTGCATATATATCGCTATGGTATGATGTTTTCAGTTCTTCTGGGAAAATTCCCAGTAGGGGGTGTTATGGTTTATGTCTAGTTGTCCCCCCAAAGCCTCATGTAGTCATTGGGCGGGAACTTCTGGAGTTTGAGACTTGATCCATGATCCCTGGGATTATGGGTTTCAGTACTGATGGGATTATGGGTCGAAGTACTTCTGGGATTATGGGTGTAGCCTAAGGTGGAGGCTAAGGGGGAAAGCCTGAATGTAATGTAAAGAGAGACTGAGAGACAGACTCGAGCTGTTGCTGCTGCTCTGCTGCCCTGATCGATTGGCTGCCTCTGCCACCATTTTGTTGCTGTTCTGCCTCCATGAACTGGATGCTCTCTGCTCTGTTCCTCTCAGCCTTGGGCCAACCGAATATGGACTGAAACCTCCAGTAACTGTGACCTAAATAAACCTTTCCTTCCTTCATTTCGAGTGTCAGATATTTGTCCCAAAAATGAGTAAAAAGTAACTAAGACAGGGGGATAGCTCGATTGAACAAGACTTTCAATTCTAGTTTTGTAAGGATCTTCCACACTGCTTTCCATAATGGTTGCACCAATCTGCATTCCCACCAACAGTGGAGAAGGGTTCCTCTTTCCCCACAGCCTTTCCAGCATTAGTTGCTGGTTGATTTCTTTATGATAGCCATTCTTTCTTGGGTGAGATGGTATCTAAGTGTTGTTTTGAGTTGCATTTCATGAATGGCTAGCGATGTGGAGCATTTCTTCATGTATTTGTAGGCTTGCTGCATTTCTTTCTCTGAGAAGTGTGTGTTCATTTCAGATGCCCATTTCTGGATTGGGTCTTTGAATTTTGGAAGCCTAATGGTCTTTAATTTTTTGTAGATTCTAGATAGAAGACCTTTGTCTGAATACTTGTTAGTTAAAATCTTTTCGAAACTTGTGTGTCGTTTTTTCACTCTGTTGGTGATTTCCTTTGACATGCAGAAACTTCTTAGCCAGAGGAGGTCCCATTTGTCCATGCCTTCAAGTGTTAAACATGCAATTTGATTTCCGTCCATGAACTTTTCACCTAGTCCGATGTCTTAAAGATTTCCTCCCAGTTTCTTTTCCAGGAGATTTAATGTTTCACTTTTAATATTTAGATCTTTAATCCATTTTGACTTTATTTTTGTGCATGGTGATAGATTAGGGTCAAGTTTGAGTTTTCGGCATGTACAGAGCCAATTTCTCCAGCACCGTTTGTTAAAGAGGCTGTCTTTCTTCCAGTACACATGTTTGGCCCCTTTGTCAAAATGAGGTGGTTGAGTGTGTTTGTATTTGCTTCTGCATCTTCTAATCTATTCCATTGATCCTCAGGTCTATTCTTTTACCAATACCATGCTGATTTTATTCCTGTAGCTTTGTAGTATAACTTTAGGTCAGGCATTGTAATGCCTCCTGCCATACGTTTGTTGCCCAGAATTGTCTTTGCAATGCTGGGTCTTTTTTGGTTCCAAATAAATTTTAGGATTGACTTCTCCAGGTCTGAGAGGTATGTTGATGGTATTTGCATGGAATTGCATTAAATCTGTATAACAATTTAGTGAGTGTGGCCATTTTAACAATGTTGGTTCTTCCTATCCAGGAGCAGGAAATATTTTCCCATTTTCTGAAATCTTCTAAGATCTCTTTTTTCAGAGTAATGTAGTTTTTCATTGAAAAGGTCTTTTATTTCTTTAGTTAGGTTAATCCCTAAGTATTTCATTTTCTTCACTGCTATCATAAAAGGTACTGCTTCTCTAATTTCTCTTTCAGTGTGTTTGTTATTTGTGTAGAGGAATGCCACTGAATTTTGTGTGTTAACTTTATAACCTGCTATGCTACTGAATTTTTTACGAATTCTAGTAGCTTTTTAGTGGAGTTCTTTGGGTCTTCCAAGTAGATTATCATGTCATATGCAAATAGTGAAAGTTTTACTTCTTCTTTACCTATTCTAATTCCTTTTATTCCTCTTTCTTGTCTAATGGTTGTAGGTAATGATACCAGAACTATACTGAACAGGAGTGGTGATAGAGGACATCCTTGTCTTGTGCTAGATTTAAGACTAAAAGACTTCAGTTTTTCCTCATTTAAAATTATGTTAGCTGTTGGATTGTTGTAGATGGCTTTTATCGGGTTGAGGTAGAGGCCCTCTATTCCAATTTTCTGTAGGACCTTGAACATCAATGTGTGTTGGACTTTGTCAAAGGCTTTTTCAGCATCAATTGAGATGATTATGTGATTTTTGGTTTGGCTCTATTAATATCGTGTATTGCATTTATAGATTTGCATATATTGAACCATCCTTGCATCCCTTGGATGAATCCTACCTGGTCATGGTGTATAATCTTCTTGATGATTAGTTGTATTCTATTGGCGAGGATTTTATTGAGCATTTTTGCATCTATGTTCACCAGAGAGATCGGCCTGTAGTTTTCTTTCTTAGTGCATCTCTCTATGGTTTTGGCATCAGTGTAATACTTGCCTCTAGGAATGATTTTGGAAGGATTGCTTCCTTTTCAATTTCATTAAAGAGTTTGAGGAGTGTTGGGATAAAGTCTTCTATAAATTTCTTGTAGAATTCAGTAGTGAATCCATTAGGACCCTGACTTTTCTTTGTTGGTTGGCTTTTTTTTATTATTACATTTCGCATTTCATTGGCTGTTATTGGGTTATTTAGAGTTGTTATATCTTCTTCATTGAATTTGAGTAATTTGTACTTTTTTAGAAATCTGTCCATTTCATCTGTGTCTTCAATTCTATGAGACCAAATGTTCTCAAAGTAGCTATTTGTGATCCTCTGAATCAGTGCTGTGTCTGTAGTACTTTCACCCTTTTCATTCCTTATTGCTAGAATTTGAGTGTTTTCTTTCCTCTTTTTGTTGAGGTTCGCTAGGGGCTTATCAATTTTATTTAATCTTTCAAAGAACCAGCTTTTGGATTCATTAGTTCTTTGTGTTGTTTTCTTCGTCTCAACTGAATTAATTTCTGCTCTAATCTTTATAATTTCCTCCCATCTTTGTGCTTTGAATTTCATTTGCTCTTGTATTTCTAGTTGACTGAGGTGCTCCGGGCGAGTATTTATTTGTTCCCATTCTGTTTTCTTAATATGTGAGTTCAGAGCCATAAATTTCCCTCTAAGAACTGCTTTCATTTCGTCCCATAAATTCCAGTAAGTTGTGTTTGAATTTTCATTAAATTCAAGATATTGTTTAATTCATCTGTAACCTACTGGCTGTTGAGAAGAGTGTTGTTTAATTTCCATGTATTTCTGGAGTTCTTGTAGTTTCTGTTGTCATTTATTTCCAATTTCATTGCACTGTGGCCAGATTGTATGCATGGGATAATTTCTGTTTTCTTGCATATACTTAAGAATGATCTATGTACTAATATGTGGTCTATTTTAGAAAAAGTCCCATGTGCAGCTGAAACAAAATGTGTATTCTGAAGTGGTTGGGTGAAGCACTCTGTGTATGCCCACTATTTCCAGTTGTTTCAAGTTCTGGTTCAGCTCTGTTACTTCTTTGCTAAGTTTTTGTCTGCTTGACCTATCTTTTTCGGATAAGGGGGTGTTGAGGTCTCCTGTTAATTTTGTGGTATTGGATATTAGATTTTTCATGTCCATTAAGGTTTGCTTTATATAACGTGTTGCTCTTGTGTTGGGTGCATATATATTTATGATTGTCACCTCTTCATCTTGAAGTTTTCCCCTAAAAAATATGTAGTGGCCTTCTTTATTTCTTTTGATCAGTCTTGGTTTGAAGTTTAGACTCTCTGCAAACAGGATTGCTATGCCTGCTTTTTTTGAGGTGCTGGAGCATGTAGTATCATTTTCCATCCTTTCACTTTTGGCCTATGAGTTTGTTTATGAGTTAAGTACGTTTCTTGTATACAGCATATTGTTGGATTTTGTTTCCTTATCCACTCTGCCAGTCTATTTCTTTTAATTGGAGAATTGAGTCCATTTACATTGATGGTTATAATTGAGATACGCTGACTTATGATTTACATGATGTTTATTTACTACTGTTTACCTCTTTTTCTCCTGTGTTTAATTGAGTAGCCTATTTGCTGGGATCTTTCTGTTTTCATTTCTTGAGTTTGAATTGTTTTGGTCCCCCTCTAAAATATCTTGTAGTGTGCTGTGTAGAGTTGGTTTTGACATCATGAAATTCTTTATTTGTTCCTTGTCATGGAAGTATTTCACTTTTCCCTCATACTTGAAAGAGAGTTTTCCAGGCCTCCCAGACCTCTGGGATGTCAGAAGTGTGCCACCATGCTTGGCTTCATGTTCCATTTTATTCTTTTTTTTCTTTTGAGAGTGATTCTTTCTAAGTAGACCAAGTTGGCACCAAATTCATGATCCTCTTGCCTCACCCTCCCAAGAATTGGGGATTACAGTCACACAATAATGTCTGATTCTGAGAAAAATTATTGATCCATGTCATACCAGGCAAAATACTGCCTGAGAAGAGTCTCTGAAAACCAGGATAATTTTGCTTGTGGTTGGTTTTGTACTCCCTGAGATTCAGAAAACCAATTTCTTCTATGCTATTGATTTATCTCAGTCTTTCCCATATTGTGTTCCCAATACCTATACAATGACTGTGTGCTTGGGAGCCCTTCTTACTTGTGAAGCACTTCATGTGAAGTAAATAACACATCTCACACTTAGTATCTTTCAAAAGCTACACACTGAGATAAATAAACTGTAAGCTTTCATTCTGAGAGCCATAGTTTTCAAGGTTAAGTTTATTATAGCATCTGGTGTGCCTGGAAAGCCACACTGCAGTAAGAAAGCTATGCTGCAAAAGCCACCTGTTTCTCCAGCCAACACCTCTGTGTTCCAACCGACATCCGTGCCCACAGACACATGTACATGGAGAAGCTGTCTCTGCTGCTTCACAGCTATGCTTGTAATAATGGCAATTATTGTTCTTAAAACTTCAGCTGAAAGCCTGGCTTTACCTTGTTGCTTGCTGCAAGAAGCCCTGTGTGATCAGTGTGTGTCTACACACTAATAAAGTAGAAATGTGGCAAAGCATTTGCAGGCCAGATGAAGCCAACTCTCTGACTCAATGTTTGGTATGTGTCGCAGTTTTCCTCTCCTTTTTGTGGGCTGAAAATCTGTCTGGCTTGGAGACTGGATAAAAAAGTAGAACAAGATAGCTCAGTGGACTAAATGCCTACTTTGGCAAGCACAGAGGCTGCTGTTATATCTCAGCACCATGGGCTGCTCGAGCTCCGCCCCTGAGCTGCTGAGAGGGCTACGGGGTCCGGGCGTGGTGGCACTCACCTGTAATCCCAGCTCCCGGGAGGCTGAGACAGGAGCAACGCCACGAGTCTCAGCTCTGTATTGAGACCCTGTACCAAATACATATAAAATAGTAGTAATTCTCCTGTTTGAGATGACAACGCTGAAGTCCTAAGTGAACACGTCATCGATGGTGACATGTTCCATGGTTTCTTTTCCTCTTGAAACTCCCCCAGGAAGGCAGCTGCTGCTTCATCACACAATCCACTTTATCACTGTGCCTATTCAGTGCACTATTTTATAAGAAGTATTGAAGTCAATCTTGAATTGTCTGCACATTTCTGCCTATGTCTAGCAGAAGCACTACTGCTCATGGGGTGAGTGTTTGGCAACTCTGGAGAAATTCGGGCTGTCACAGCTTGGGAACGGGAGAAGCTGTGCCTTTGACATGTACCGGCCAGAGGCCCAAGAGCCCTGCACATGTCCGGTAAACAAGGCACAAAAAAGTGTCTGCAGTATCTAGCCTCAAACGTCAGCAGTGCAGAAGTGGAGAAAGTCACCGGAAGGGCTGCGGGCTGAGTACGGAAGCACTGGATTAGAAGGCGGATCTCGGCACCACAGGAAGGTCTGTATCGCTGAGTTCGCACTCTGGAATCAGGGAGAGCAACTGCCTAGAGAGCCCACTCGCCTCGCTAGAGAAAGTGATAGGCATCTGAGAGCATTCTTAGCAGGATAGATGAGATCCGTGGGGGCTTCCTAAAGTGTCCTGACTGTCAACTCTCGGCTTTAACAGGAGATACAGCTGCCTGTAAAATTAGGGACTCTTTACATCTATCTGGATGCTTCCCGTGAAGCCTCATGTCTTCCTAGGTGGAGCCTTGCAGGGTTGACTGGGTGATGGGTATACGATACCCACAGTGCATTAGTGCACCGGTGGGTTTATATCTAAATGTGACGTTAGGAGCTGAAGCCTGCTTGGAGGAGGTGGGGGTCTGGGGGCGTGACCTAGAAGGGTAGATTCCCTCCCTCCTCTCCGGAGCTCTTGCTCCTCTGCCACCGCCTCCACCATGCTGGTCTGCGTGGAAGCAGGACAGCTAGAGGCTGAAATCGCTGCAAATAGAGCCACAACGAACCTCCCTTTAGCGTTTAGCATATCAGGGATTGCATCTCAGCAACAGAAAGTGAGCAAGATTCCTGCCTTTGGTATTCAGGGATTGCTAGCCAGGGATATGGGTGCCCCTCGCTTTAAGACATCGTTCTTTCCCAAGGAACTCTGTGCAAGATCTTCTCTGCCGGAAATGCTCAATCTTGCTCTGGCAATAGTAATGGAGGTGTCTTAGACTGTCTGAAAAGCCACTACAAAGACAAGATAAACTAACTATTCTTCCTGTAAATCACTATTAGCTTATATGAGTAGGCCAAGAAAATGTACTATGCAGAAAATATATAATCGCAGTATGTAAAATATATATTCTAGGTCTGGCACTCAGCTTAAGCAAAAATGTCCCTCGTCTGTTGCATGTGCCAACTAACTGCACCCTTCTCTCCCACCACTCGGGGCGACCGCCTCTCTTCACCAGATAGTGGTCTCGTAGCATTAATCATTTGCAGGCTTTATTTTTTATTTTATTTTATTTTTTTTGTCTTTTTGAGACAGGGTCTCACTGTGCAGTTCAGGCTGGCCTTGAGCTCACTTTTGTAGTCCAGGCTGGTCTCGAACTCGCACCGATTCTCCTGCCTCAGCCTCCCGAGTGCTGGGATTACAGGCGTGCGCCACCACGCCCGGCCATTTGCAGGCTTTAATTCACGTATTTATATATTATGTCATCTGTGATGACACATTGTTTAGCCGCATTTTTGATCCTGAAGCATAACTGTCAACATTATTTTCTTCATAGAAATTATTCTCTTGTGGTCACTATGTCTAAAACATAGTCCTCTCAAATATTTACCAAATTATCTTAATGTTTTTTAGCACTATTAAATTCTCCTATAGTGTTTGAATAGCATGTACCATGGGTGTTACATGTTTGAGAGTATTTCAATATTCTTAATGCTTTTCTCTCATATAAATTTTAGAAGCATCTTGCTAATCCTCTTGTTTAAAAATTCTGGCATTTTAGCTAAAATTATATTCAATTGCCATAATAAACTTGAGAGAATTTGACCCTATATCATTGAGTCTTTTGTTTTTGTATTTTTTTGTTTTGTTTTGTACCAGGGAATGAACTCAGGACCTTGTGTTTACTGGGCAGGTACTTATGTCACTAAGCTATCTCTCCAGCCCTATCATTAGGTTTTTGTATTCTTGAGTATAGTATATTTTGTCTTTAGTTGTTTAGAATGTTAAAGTTTATGATACCTTCCATAAAAGCCTTATGTGGTATTTTTATAAACCTATTGCTAGACATAATATTTTAGAGTATTATTCTAACTGATCACATTGTGGGAATACTGGGGATTGAGCTCAGAATTTTGAACGTGCCACTAAGCTATAGCCCCAGACTGTGACATCACTTTGAAATTTCCATCTGCTAGATGTCTCAAGCAATGTCATTACTATGTGACATTTCTTATGTTGTCTATGAGAAAAATGAACCAAAAATATGCAGGCTCTTGATTGTACAGAAAACAATCAGGTCTTAACTTGCTATAATTTTATATATTTGAAATATTGTGTGAGCTTCTTATATTTTCTTTAATCACATGGGTGGTATTTCTTAGATTGCTCATTACTGCAAATGATGAGCCCCACAATTTGACTTTATCCACAGAGGGTTTCACTGGGCCTCCTCCCTAGGGTATTTTCTTTTTGTCTGTTGGACAACACCTCTTCTTAGCGTCTCTTTTGTGCGTGTCTTTCATGGCAACAGAAAATAGGAATTAGTACTGGTGTATTTAACCTTCTCTAGTGAATGAACTCAGTGGGAGCCATGTTTATAGTTTTACTCAAGCTAAGTCTCATCTAATTAATCATTTTAATAGTTTGTCCTTAATAGGGAGTATATTTGAATTTTACAACAAAGTGACTTCTCTGGTTTGGTATTTTATTAGAGGACTGTAACCACTTCTTTCCCTTCTTTTTCATGTATATATTATGTAGGCATGCATGTAGGCATGCATGTATATATTGCTGAGCCTGGCTCTCTCTTTATTCCAGACTGACTTCGAACTCATAGTGACCCTTCTTCTTCAGCCTCCCAAGAGCTAAGGTTATAGCCATGTGCTGCTCTACCTGGTCATCACTGTTTTTTTTTAAATATAAACCTTTCTTGATATAAAATTGTACTTTCTTATGCAGAAGAATTTTTTTAAAAAAATAGTAAGCAAATTTTCTAGAAAACTCCAGATGTCCTGGAACTTACAACTCTTTCCTCTTTCATTTTTCCAGTTTAATGCTAGCAAAGGGAAATGAAGCCTAGAAGCTTTGTTTTGTCCTCACAAATATAGTCTGAGCAATGGTACTTGGAGGGAGCCTTCATGGCTTAAGTTGAAGCATGTATTCAGTGGTCCTCTGCTACTAACGGGAAGGCACGCACATCAGAAATCAAATAACCTGCAACCTGTTCTCTTTCTAGACCTGCAGGTACTTCACATTTGGACCCAGAAGGTTTTCTTCATTAATTCTCTTTTTATTGGCCAGTTCTTCTTTGCTTATGTTCATAAAGACTAATTGGTGTAAGCCTTGGTCTAGACGGTAGAATCAGCGAGAGCCCCTCTGTGCTGTTGGGGTGGCTTCCACAGGGCTGCCACATCTACTTCTAAAGGACACATACTAAAACCAAAACTTCCTGTTAAATTTACTAGACATGGAAGTAAGGATTAATTAGAGATCATAGAATTCCTGAGTTTCCACACCATATTCATTCACATCTATTACTCCTAATTAGTCTTTATTCTTTTATGTCCTGTCTCATTGAGGAAGCCTTTATGGCACTCTTATAATCTCAGGAGCTTAATGGCAGTTCCATAATTACATATTACCTATATTTTGTAATTCATCGAAGGGAAACAGCTACTTTGCATCTTCTGTTCTCTGCTACTCAATTAAATAAATCTATTTCTATTCTCTTGATCTCTAAGACCTAATCCAGCAATGTAGAGGAACTTGAGCAGGATTCCTTTTTGCCACCATTCTGTGTTTTATGTCCCACTTCAACTGACAGAGCAGGAAAGGGGAAGTGTTACTTATGTTGTTTCTCCCAGGCCAGATGAAATAAACCTGGCAGGAGCAGATGTTAAATTGAAGCCTATGAAAAGTTACACTCTCTGCTGTAATTGAAACCTTAGGGAGGAAGACGAGAGGATTGCCAATGGATGTTGAATACCAACACCAGAGTTTAGCCCCAGGGTCATTTCTTGGGACCCCTCCAGTTCACCAAAGTAAAGAAACCAGTTGCTGGTCAGGAGGATGGGCAGGAAACGATCAGTCCTTATGACAGAGAGGCCTCAAAGGGGATGCCTCAGCTCTAGTTCCTAGGGACCCGGCAATCAGCCTTTCCCAATCAAATTCCCCAGGCACTCAGGCAGAGGAAGCCCTATTAACTCACATCCCAGTATCAAGTGGACTTCCTTCTCGCACAG
>PVJA010015786.1:0-23139 GCA_004027025.1 Myocastor coypus | reverse complement strand
GCCGGGCCCTGTCTTTTTTTTTTTTTAAGCTCACTAAACTAAAGGAAGAAAAACTTCCTGAAGAGGAAAGGGGGATTCACAGACACTTTAAATATGTAGTGACTCCCCCCAAAAAGAGCAGAGAAATTGCAGAACCAAAACTCTAAGAACGTTATTATTTTCATCATGCCCTATATATGTGGGTCACGTGGCTTGATGCAAACCTTCATAGGGAACTCTCTGAGGCAAGTCTGTCTACAAAACAATTTTGCAGAACTTTTCCGGGGAAGTGAATTGCTTTCAGTGTGCCCTGGACTGTGGCTGAGAATTACATTTAGGAAGTTTGTGTGTAGCTCAAGCTGCACCTTCAGTGGGAGCTGGTGAGACAGTCGTGCCCACCATAGCAGGAACAATGACCTTGCAGCCAGAGGAGGGCGAGAGACGGAGGATGTTGTTTCTTTGCCGTTATTTTCTCCAGGTGGGTTTACCCATAAGGAACGTCTCACCACTTCATTCCTTCCACCTCCCTCCCCTCACTCTTTCCAACTCTGTCTTCTTTGATGTCTTTCTGTGCTCGCCACAGTGCTTTATTCCATCCTATCTTTCTTTTAAGCTTCTGTTTTGGGACCTAATTTTGTACCAAATCCTTTAGAATTCTTCTATGCTTCTGAGTTCAAAAAGATGAAAGAATGAAGTTGCACATGAGTGCTCTCTCACACAAGGCCAGCCCCATCCTCACGGTGTTCTTGTTGGACAGAACTTTTACTAGAACTTCACTGCACAAGATCTATTTGGACTTACTCCATACGATTGGAACTTAGAGCATTTCCCAGGTTTAAGTATTGCAGTTGGTTACGTGAGTGCCCTCCGGGTCACTCTTGTCCTTTCTCTTTGCTTTACTCACTTCTTAGTTCCCTGCTGTCCTGGGGAGAAAGCCTTCAACCGGGAATCAGCAGAACGTGGCAGCCAGGGTGGAGACATTTCACAAGGCATGGTACGCTCACACCAGGTGGGTCTGACAGCACCTCATCCACCTAGAAATCACCAGAAACAGCCATAGTCCCAGAAGATGGCCCTGGGAGAAAGGGAGACCCAGCTCAAGGCAGATGTGCCGCACCTTGTCAGGCCAAGTCTGCAGTGGGAATTTCCTATGAAGAAGTGAATATAATGTGTCATATTCATACCATTTCAGGTTTTTAAAGATTTCTTACCAATCCCAGAAATGGCATTTTGGGGGATTTAGGCTCAGTAGAGTCTTACTTTCCTTTATTGTAAAAGAGATGCACTGCATTTGGTAAGAAGACTCAGCGTATATCACCTTTGAATTATAAATAGGAAGCTGAGCTTCCATTTATCTCTGCATCAGTTCTAGGCACAGGACAGAGCATTTGTGACTGTTTCTTTCTTTGGGGACAGGCGGAGTACTTCAAGATTCTGAGAGATCTCATCGCAATTACATGTATACGAAAGATACTGTGGGCTGTGCTAAAGACACTGCAATTTCCACTAACTCAGAAATATTTTTTTACCTTATTGTAAAT
The DNA here is from genome assembly GCA_004027025.1 of Myocastor coypus. NCBI lineage: Eukaryota > Metazoa > Chordata > Mammalia > Rodentia > Myocastoridae > Myocastor > Myocastor coypus. The sequence goes on along the minus strand of PVJA010015786.1, from coordinate 21,619 downwards.
GCAGTTATGCTAATTTTAGCTAAGTATTTACCTTTTTCTGTTTAACTGGACAGAACCTAGGGAACTTGACCAGGCATTTCAAAGGGTTTTTTTTCCAACTTCTTCTGCAAAACGTTTTCAGTGTTACCCAAACCCATTGGCTTGTTGTCTTCACTTGTCCTTGAAATCCAACTTTGAGGGTCAGCACGTAGTCACATCCTAACCACCCTTGTGTCATGTGGTATCCTCTCCATTTGCTTAGAAGGCTTCTTCCACTCAAGGCCTCCTGGGGGATTCCTACAGTGCCAGAACGTGCACAAGTGACAGTGTCTGCAGCGCACAGCCTTCACGCGTTCTTTCTGAAGCTGCTGCTCAGCATCTCGTGACGCCACACATATTTGTTAGCTTCATAAGTGTATGTTTTAATTTTCCAGTTCAATTGCACACCATCAAAGAGCAGGAATTCTGTCTTAATCAATTTACTTTACACAATGCCTTAAACTATACCAATAGCACTAATTTGACACTCGCAGTCTGTGAAAATAAATGTATTATACTAAATACAACATTAGGAGGAGGGTTGGTCTGTAAAGTTCCTCAATAGAAAAAAAAACAACATAACAGCTGTTTATTGTTTTTGTATAATTGAAAAAGGCAAGAAGAAGGTTCAAATCAATGCTTATTATTAAATATTGATTGACTCAGGGTCAGGTATTCTTCTAATAGTTCGGTATATTTCCTTTTAGGGGATACTGTGGATTTTTTGTATTCAAGCTGCCATCCTTTGTGGTAAATGTGAGTACTGAGAACTGAAACCTAAAAATTATAAGGATGCCGTAGGATATCTTGTCGAACGGAAACCAATTTTCCTGGTGAGAAACTTGGTTTCATTTTTTATTTTATAAATGTTGGCTTAATACTGATTATGTGTCATGGAGAAACCCCACAACATTCTCTACATCAAATGCTGTGAAAATTATCCCACTCATATTATACCTCTAAGCACTTCACCAAAATGTAATAATTTCCTGAAACATAAAAGAAACTTTTCCCATCTTTATTTTTTGTCAAGTGAGAGTACTGGGTTTGTGCTTTAATTCTACATTTAAAACTAGAAGCAGTGAAATCACTTCATGTTTTTTCATTTATTATTATTTTTTTTCTTCCCTAACAGTGCAGTTGGCTGGCTGGTGGGGTGAGCCAAGAGCTGGGCAGTTTCTGCCCCTAGGAGCACTGGTTCCAGCTCCCTGGGTGTCAATGGAGGCAGAGCGTCCTTGCATTGCCCAGACAAGATGAGAATCCAAGGCAGGGGCTTAAGGAACCAGAAAATCCAATTTCTGAGATAGTCAATGCATCTCTCTCCTTAGTCTGGAAAGAATTTGTGCAGATACTCTATAAAGATAGTTGTGAACTCTTTTCTGGGAAGGACGGCTGCCCTGCTGCCCTGGAGTCCACAGAGGAGCCCTGTGTGCTGTTCTGGGACCAGGGCTCTCGAGTTTAACGATATAACACTGGTATGCGCGCGCGGCTTCTGACTTCACTCTGGTCACGGTGCACTCCCGAAACACGGGCCGGAGCGGATGCAGAATGTGTCAGCGTCTTTCCCCAAGGACCACACTTCTGTTCAGTTCTCTGGTGTCCCTTCTCCAGAGATTGTCTGCTTTCAATTTCTTGGGCTTGCTTTAAAGTTTAAATCTCCTGAGCAGAGATGCTCTCAGTTGAGACGTCTGAATGGCTGCTACACCCTTCCCTCCCTCCCTCCCTCCCTCCCTTCCTTCATCCCTCCCTCCTTCCCTTCCCTCTCCCTCCCTCCCTTGCTTCCTTCCTTCCTTCTTTTTAAATTTGATCCATGGAAGTGAACTTAGCCCCTTGCAATGCTCAGCGAGGCATTTGTGCTGCTGAACTATTTTCCAGGCCTGTGCAATGCCCTTCTGATTTCTTCCCTTACCAGGGCCTAGTTCACACATTATATCTTTGAAGAGGTCACTTACTATCCTTTCATTACAGAGAACTAAGTTTTTATGCAGTCAAAGAGGGACTGGCCTCTTCAGGGAATCAGCACAAAGAAATTAAAGGCGTCAGAATTGTGGCTGGAGGCAAATCGGAAGAGAGCCAGACCTCAGGATGCAGACACACTAGCAAGGCCTGTATGCAGCCCTGAAGGTGAAGCAAGCAATTTCAGATGGTGCTGTAATTGGCACCACCAGGCAAGTAGGTCCAGATTGGCATCAGAGGTCCAGGTGGGTGAGCAGACAGACCTACACCCATCTCTTCCCCAAAGTGCGTTTGTCTTTCTCAGTTAGAAGCCATAGACCAGCTAGAGTTAATGATGCTGGCCACATGCTCTTGCCACCTGGCCTGCTTCCCTGCCTGATGCTCTAGTTAAGTGACTGAATATGGAATTTGACTGTTTGAGTGCAGTGTGGCCCGGGCTGTGCCCCCAATGTGACCTCCCCACTAACCACCCCTGCTGTTTCTATTGGCAGGAAAACTCTTCTGCCTTTAGTTCCTGACTTCATTTCTCCATATTGCGAGACCACAAAGCCAGTGCACTTGACGCCTAAGAGGGCCGGAGTTGCGCTTTCCCTGTATCGTGCTCTGTCAGATGGCCCCAGTGCCTAAATTTTGTTCCATGCCTTTGCGCATTCACAAGGAAATTCTAAGCCTCTCAGCCACTCTCTTAGTAGCCCACCTGCGGCCTTACGTCCAGCTGCTCCCACGTATCTGGGGCTCACTTCGCTCCTAACATTGCCACTTCGCGGTCTCATTCTGCGATCTTCCTATCATTCCTCCATCTCTAAAATGATAGTTCTAAGTCAATGCATTCATCTTATTTTTCTTGCAAACAATTGCTCTAAAATGGCATGTGACTCTGCTCTGGCCTCTGAGGTCTTAAAAGTCCAGAGGTGGGGGGTTTCTGGTGGCAAAGTACAGGTTTGCAGATTTTTATTCTCACTCTGCAGTCTCCCGATACTTCCCATATTATTACAAAATTCTTTACAATTTTTATTTACAGTGTTTCTTGCAGAAAACCTTCTGATTTGCAAAATTCTTTTAAATGTATTTGGTACAGGTCTGACTATGCAGCTCAGACTTATACTGACCCTCCTGTTTTCAGCCTCCCCTGCTCTGGGATTACAGGTGTGTGCCAACATGCCTGGCCTCAGTGCCTGGCTCAGCATGCCCTAGAGCCCAGTGCGACCAGTGTGACCAGGACGGAACCCGGTCCCTGTGCATTCTTAAGCAGGCGCTTAGTCAGCTGAGCTATCTCACTGGCCCTCTGATTGGCTTAATTCTCTAAATGTAGAGCCACACAGATTCCATACATCATGTATGTACATGATGTTGTCCTTTCATATCATTTGCATTAGGTTCCCAGGGGTGGAATTCTAGGTCAAAACTACACAACTTTGCTATCTATTAGTTTCCAAAAATTATACCGACCTCAGCTCCCACTTGAGGGTCAGAGATTTTCAAACCAGAAAGCACCAGGTATTCCTTATTTCACTTAGTTGCGCTAATTTGTTTTGATATGCCTTTTTTTTGGGAGGGGGCAGTTAGAACTTTTTTTTTTTTTTTTACACATTTATTGCTCTTATTTCTCATCTATTTTCTTTCTGCCAATCATCCATGGAATTTTATTATTTTTAAATAAATATCTGGGAGCTTTTCATATAGTATGTCTATTGTTCCTTGCCTTATTTGATGGCAATATTTTATTTCCTATGTAAACCATCTTACTTTGATTGAAGAAGTTTGAAATGTTATTACCATTAAACCTGCTTAGCCTTTCTTCGAGATTTCTGTTGCTGTTTGTCATCGTAGAGTGCTCTTTCTAAAATGCCCCCAATTTAGTGGCTATTATATTCCTCATCTGGGTTTTCTAACATTGTCATATTTAAGTATTAATATTTTGAATTATTTATTCTGAACTCCCTTTGACCACTATGAAGAGCTACAGGTCTTGTTTTATTTTTCTTTCCAAAACGCAGCCCAGTCAGCTGCTGAATAATCCTTTGCTTTTCTGCTGCTTTGATAAAACAAATCTACATATAATAAAGTCTGTTTGGAGGCCTCTTCTGCTCCATTTAGCTTTGCTTTGTAGTTTGCAAGGCACTCTAACAGGCTTACCTCATTTCATCCTTCCTACCCCACCCGGGTTGCCTGGCTTGCCCCCTGCCACTTCTTCCGCTTCTTCCGTATTGCAAACATCAAACAGCCTGGTGGTCCTGTCCCTGCTCCCTGGATGGAAAACAAAACCGGAAAGGGAAAGTCACTCTCTACTGAGCCCTCCCAGCCATTAGCACTGGGGAGAAATGAAAGTTTCAGCCTTTAGTTGCTCAAAGCCTGGGGTCCCTCCTCCAGGCAGAGGGAAAGAAAGACCCTGTAGCCAGGTGTGATGGTTTCAGGGTTATTTGTGTAAGAGATTTCTTTTGGGTTCCCCCAACCTGGAAACCACTGGGTGCGCCTAGGTCTACCTCTCTGGGTGCTTGGGTCTTCCGTGGGCCCAGCACAGGGAGCAAGGCTGCGGCTCTGGGCCTCCCTGCCGGTGCGTCTGGCTCTGGCTGCGAGCTCTGGTTTCTCTCACTGCCTGCGCGCTGTGACACATATTCTCCAATGATTAGATTAGCCCTGGCAAAGCCAATATCAAAAACCCACACAGATTACCACTGTCACCCGCAGTAATTACATTTATTCATTTCCATTTAGCCAAGTTTTTACAAGCCAAGCAAGGGGCCAAATAAGCAATAAACACAGAGGCAAGAAATTAAAATGCTGATCTGTTTGCTGTGAAAACAATCAAACTATCATCTTTCTTTAGGCACCTCATTCATCATCCGAGAGGGCCACACTGGTGCAGGGGAGGCTGGGAGCCTAATGTTATTACATGTAAATTCACTAACATGAAATTACTGCTGCTGATGTGATTTTACTAATAAATTAGTTCATTTCGACTTTTTCGCTAGAGACTTTAGGGACCGTGGAGAATTGTACACGTTTCTCCTAATCTCACTCGCTTTATTTCAGGCTGGCTAGCTGTTAAATTTCTTTTCCTTTTCGCTCCCTCCCACCCGATTCCTTCGTTTCCTCGCTATGGCTTATTGGATAAACATGCCATACAATTTGTTGTCTTCACATGTAGTTTGAAAATAAGCAGCTTAAGGACAAATTCCCGTTTGCGGGCGATGAGAACGGCATCGGGAAGCATTATGAATATAATGGTTCTCGCAGCTACTTGGCAGCTTTTATTAATTCATGGCTGGGTGTGGTGGTTTTGCTCATTTCTGTATAAATTTCCAGTAGGCAAACAGAATTAAGCCAAACTTCGCTGTCAAGTGGCTACTGAAGCAAGGGAATCAATCTGCACCGCACTTCCTCCGCTCGCTGCCCCTGCGTGGCGCCTCGGGAGCCCCGGCCAGGGCACAGTAGAGGAGCAGCTGATGGCTCAGAGAAGAAGGATGACGCTCTGCCCCCGGAGGCCCGCTGCCCGGGCCTCGCGCCGTGCCTCTGTTGCTTACTGCTAATGGCCCGTGCCTACACAGAGCGGGGCTGCTTTATCCTTTCAAGAGTTCGCTCATTCTGCTGGGTACCCACACCCTATCCTCCCGACACATTTTCGCAAGATGACAGATGGTTTCTGAGAACACGACTCTGAGGCCACCAGTGCAGGAGTGGAGATGCGCAAGGGCCGTCGGGAGAGGGAAGAGAGAGAGGCGAGTTTCGTGGGGAGGCGGAGTTCAGCCCAGTGCGCCTCCACCCACCCTCACCGTGGGCTCCGGTGAGATGTGTCCCCGAGGGAGGGCCTTAGGGAGCCACAGATGGGCAAAATAGCGCGCCCATGCTATTGATAGTGAATATGAATTTAAGCAGTTGCTTTGCCACTGTGGTACAGTGGAAATAAAAAAAAAAATAGCAACGGTGTGCGTTCTGTGTCTCCCAGTACACCCTCCACCCACACGAGCACCCTCTAAAGTTCCCGCGTGCCTGCATTTGTTAAGAGGATTAATGAACATGAGCAGGAAATACTCACTTTTGCACGCCTTGATAGGAATTTAAATTCACATCCTTCAAAGTTGGAGAATGAGGGCTACACAGCACCAACTGGTTCTTATTATAAGAAAAGATGAGAAAAAGGGCCTGTCTATCTAGAATTCTCTCTGTCTATCTATCTATCTATCTATCTATCTATCTATCTATCTATCTATCTATAACATCAACAAAAGATAAAAGCAGGTAAGCCTTGCCCTTTGCAACTCACAATAAATTTAGATTCTTTGCTTTGTGAGATCATTATGATGTTATATTCATAGAAAATGTTCATTTGTAATTCTTACAGTTTGTCATTAAGTTTTGTTTATTGGATTATTTCTTCAGTATCAGTCTTCCCCATTAGATTCAATGCCTTAGCATGCAGGGGCTCTGCCGAAGTTTGGTGAAGTCTTCCAGAGGCTTGGTCCTGAGTGTGGCGAGGTTGGGAGGGTGCAAACCCTCTAAGAGAGTGCACAGAAGGGGCGCTGCAGGTCACTGGGGTTCTCCCCTCAGAGGGCCCCTGGCACTCTGGTGTCTTCCGCTTTCTCGTTCAGGTCTGTGCAGTGCCCAGCTTCAGTACCCAGTGGACCCTGCAAGGACACTGTGCCCCACCACAGGCCCATAGGCAGCAGGGCCCAGTGACCAGGCACAGAGCTCTCTGAAACCCGGGCTGAAATACATCCTTCCTCTTGCTAAGTTGATTATCTCAGGCATTCATTGCAGGACCTCAAAGCTGACCCCAACTTTGGCCTTTTCACCCTTGTGTCTTCACCAGATGTGCATGAAATGGGCAGTGATGTTGAATACATGAATGCGTGTTCGCATTGCATAGCCCTGTAGGAGCAGAGATAGTGAAGAAGTTGCTTGGGTGTGGCCTAGGAGATAGCTCCATGGCACAGTGCTTGCCTAGCAAGTGCAAGGTCATGAGTTTGAACCCTGGTCCTGCCGGAAAATAAAAAGAAGTCACTTGGAATCAATAGCATTCCAAGACAAACCACTTAATGAGTAGGGCCCAGAATTATTTTTTAAGCGTCTATCACATGTTACGTACTTTTGCAAGTGCTAAAGAGACATCAATGAATGAGGTGGACAAAAACATTCACCTTCATGAGCCTACACTTATAGGAATGGTAGGTAAAATAAAGACGGTGTTTCAAATCATGAGTGATACAGGCTGCACGTTTTATGTACACCCGTGTATCAGCTATTGATCTTGCACTTGGAATGTATAAATCTGCACTGTACCCATTTCACTTTTGACAGTACACTACCAGATAAAAGAAATTGTATATATGTATCGCTTATGTACTATATGGTATATGCTTATGTAGGGTATAAATTTTCTTATGTATGATATACTTGCTGGTGTATGAGATCTGAGACATGTGCTTTGTGTGCCTCGGTGTCTCTGCATGTGTGTACAGCTTTTCTATAGTTCAGAAAGGCTCTTGAGCTGAGAAGATAGCTCAGTGGTCTAAGCACCTGCCTGGCAAGTGCAAGGACCTGAGTTTCAACCCTGGTACCGCATGCCGTGCCAGCCCTGAATCGGAGTGTGATGGCACACACTTGTAGTCCCACAGCTGGGCAGGCTAAGACCAGAGGACTGCTGTGAGTGTGAACTATGTAGTGAGACCCTGTATCAAATAAATAAATCAATAAATTCAAAGTTAGAAAAGAAAGGCTCCCAACAGTCAGTATACTGTAGCTTTGTCAATTTCCTCTATTGTTCCTGGCCTTTGTGTAGTATTGATTTTCTCTGCTGTTATTTTTAAAAATCTGGTCTCACTATGTAGTTCAGGCTGGCCTCGAACTCCTGTGTTCTTCCTGCCTCAGACTCTGGAGAGCTGGGAGTACTAGAGTGTGCCACCCTGGCTGGCAATCACCTTCGTCTTTATCTAGTTGGAAGCCTGTGCTTTAGTGAACAGTTTCGCACCTGAGAGGCGGGAATCACACTGGCCTGCGTGTGCCTCTCCCTGGGCTGCGTGCCGGTGCCCGCGGAGGACTCCTTGCCATCCTCGTGCCTGAACACGCTGCCCCGGTCAGCCGCTTTCCGGCTTCCTGTCAGTGAAGCCTTTGCGCATGTCTCTTCATCAAATCGTCCGTGACGTGCGCCGCAAATGACCTCCCGGAGCTTTGGCGCCGTAGCGCGGGCAGTAGCCCTGTGCTGCTCCACAGCGCCCCCCACTGCCATGTAAATAGTTAAGTCAAATTCCCGCCCACGCTTTGTGCTTCAGGCCTCTGATGGGAATCAGATCTTTTCAGCAAAAACCGCTCTGTGCGCTATCCATGCGCACGTGGCAATGCTGTGCCTATGAAAAGGGCTCAAAAGTCTTTGTCAAGGGGCTGGGGAGATAGCTCCGAGGCACAAGTGCCTGCTGGGCAAGTGCAAGGTCGTGAGTTCGAACCCTGGTCCCACAAAAAAAACCAAAAACAAACAAACAAACAAACAAAAAGTCTTTGTCAAAGACACCACATCCTGAGCGAGGCCTTGACATTTGGGTCCTCCCGCTGAACGATTCCCGTAAAAACTGTCACATAATCTGATATTATTGTAACAAATCAAGAATCTCTTAGCTTTGCTTTTCCTTTTTTTCTACTTTAGCATAAGAAATGAAAGGAGGAGCATTACTACCGCATCTCCTAAGTTCTCTCGCATGCCGAGATGCACAGAATATCTGAAAAGACACCAGTGCAGTCACCTAGAGCTTAAGCCCCTGTGAACAACAACCGTTTGAAGATAAATTTTATTGATTAATTTTTTTATTAGTAAACTATTATGCCAATATAAAAGATCAAGATTGATTTAGAAAGTGTTGCTTTTTCAAAAAAAAATTTTGTATTGCTTTTTATTGTAATGAAATGTTCGTAAAGTTTGGGATTTTCAGCATTTTTAAGTTTACGTCTCATGGCCTCAGGTACATCGGCGTCGGTGTGCGCTCATCACCTTTGCCTTTTGTTCATTCCAAGCGCTATGCTCAGGAAGCAGCAGCTCCCATCACCCCACCAGGAAAGCAGCACGGTAAATCATTGAAATATAACCAGTATTTGTGAGGCTTCTAATCATTTACGACACAACTCACATAGTACATGGATAAAATATTATCTACTTAAAAATGGTACCCTTCCTCACTGAGAAACTGCGGCAAGTTCATCTTCAGAGCGATTCTTGGGGGCTTAGAGGCAGCTCGCGCAGGAGGAGCGGAAGCTGTTCGCTCTGCTGAGCACGCCCTTCCAGCTCTCCTGTGCTCAGCCCTCAGCGTTCCAGCCCAGGCAGTCAGCTCAGCATCTATTCCCCAACATTTTCCAGCTGCTCAGGAGAGAAGTCGTGGAGAGGGCATGGCGCACCTGCACAGGGTGATTTGTTGTAGCAGAGTATATTTCACTTTCCTTCAGTGGGATCAGAGGAGAGACCCGAAGGGTGACAGCTCTACGCTCCTGCTGCCCCTGGACTCCTTCCTGGAGCCAAGAATGCAGCGCGATTCCCTTTCCCTCCTGAGGTGCTCTTCTAACAATGAGTGATCTCACTCACCGATTTTCTCTCTTGATCCATGGCTTTCTCAGTTAATCATGGATATCATTAAATGGATTTAGAAACCTTCCACAGACATTGTAAGTAAAGGTGCGGCATAGTGTTGGTTTAATAATGCAGTGTTATCTCGCTCAACCCTGTAATTTTCATGTTCTTATTGATTGTAATTTATAACATCATTAGCTTTCTAAACTGCCATTAACTAATGATGGACTCTGCGGGCTCACAGCTCTTTGAAATCAGTTACTGACAAGTTGGCCCCAGAAGCATTTATCAAAAGGGTAATGGATCCCTATTGGAGTGACAATAAATTAGGTTATGCTCTTATTGAATTAAACAATGGATGAAGGAAAATTAGCTATCAATAAACACCTATAAAGCCGCGCCTATTATTCCCAGTCAATTATATCAATTAGAGATCAAACAGGGAACCCCTGAAGAAAGTTAACGGGCTAGCAGGGGCCCAAAGAGGCCAAATTGTGTTACCAAATGCACCACCAAGGGCAGCTGCCCGAGAGGTAATGGTGCACCATGACAAAGGGGCCACTTTATGAAAACAGGGGCTACCGCCTGGGGCTCACTTGGGACTCCAGGACAAAGCCTCACTAACAAAGGTGAAAGGCAGGGACAGAGCGGTGGGAGAGCAGAGACAGAGACAGCATGGCTCACATGGGGCCAAGACAGCTCTGTGCCGTGATGTGTGTGTGTGCGGCTTACTTCCGTCCTGGAATGATGATGTTAATCTTTACCAAGCAATGAGTTTTGCAGTGTTATTGCCATCTTTAATAAGTCATAATTTTACATATGTATTATGCACATATATGTAAACAGGTATGAAGTACATGTGTAGTGTATATAATATATACATACATATATAATATGTACATATACTGCCAAGTACATATATCTATATCTATATCTATATATCTATATCTATATGTTATAAATAGTTACATATGCAGACACGCACTACTCCATTTCATGGGAAAAGGGTTCGGCCAAGCTTGTGATAATTTATATTCAGTAAGTATCTGCATTTAAAAACTAGGAAGCTTAAGAGAAAGGGAGCCAAATACGTTTTCAAGTGACTTGAGATTGAACAAGAAGTCATAGGTTTTCTTAATGAGCATGCCTTCATTTTTGCAGGCCTTAGAGCAGACCATCAAGGCCTGCAGTTTGCATGTGGATAGGAGGAAACTGCCAAGCACAACATACCGCCTTGGCCCTCTTAGGCTGAGGGTGCACAGCTTCTCCCAGGCAGGTGTCTCTCTACCCCATGCACGTGCTTTACAAGGAAGGGATACTGTTTCTCTTTAGCTTTGAGGACGCTTATCATGCAACTCAGACAGATCCCACCTCCACGTTCTCCACGACAAAAGGGACACGGGGTTCTAACAACCCACGCTCGCCGGGGGTCGTGGTTGATTCTCTTCTCTGCGCACCCCCGGCCCTTTCCAGGGCGCAGCTTGATGCCCTGCCAAGTCCTTACCTCCCCTGAGTGCCAGCAGGAGAAGCGCAAGGCCTCTGCAGCACCTTTGGGTGAAAGGCAGCGACCCGGATCCAGACGCACCACTCATTGCCTGGGATTCCTCCGGGTTCACTCCCTCTGTCTCTGCGGCAGTGGAGGGGCAATGGTCCATGCGCCTTTGAGCCTCGGTGACACAGCATAGGTGACTACACGCACCTGTGGCAGCAACTGCCCTCCTGTGGGTTCCTGCAACCGAGCTTTGCTCCTCAGCTGCGAAGTGGACAGCTGACCCTGCGCATCTTCTCGTAGGACTCTGATGAAGCACAGAAGGGATAGTTAATTTGAAAACTACCCTGTAACTTTGGAGCACTAGATAACTCCTCGCCATGGTGCAAACCATAAAACCAGGACAGCTATCCACCTTCTGCTCCCGTGAGAAGCACGTTGATACCCATAGGATTCCATTCAGAAAGAATCCACGTCCGAGGCAATGGAGTTGACATTCTTCTTGCTGTTCCACACTCCCGAGCAGCACAGAGCCACACCACCACTTCTTTTCCTCTCTGCAACCTTCCACAGTCTTCTCCCGGCCCCGATGAACACAGTTACCTTGGCCGCTGCTGACCTTCAAGGCTGAAGGCTGCTTCGGGCCCACTATCCTGACGGAAACTTAGGCTATCTCTAAGACTCCCACTGTTTTCCAGCAACCATTGCAGGGCTTCCTACTGCAGAGTGTACATGGCTGGTTATTATGGAATTCCCGGTGTCCCAGTCTTGGCCAGGAGAGATCACGAGTTCCTCCAGGGTTGAACTTGAGACACTGCCTTGGGCTACATTTGTAAATTCACCTTATGTGGCCAAGGACATTTTCCATGAGTTTTGTCCGGATTTAGCTAGCAAATAAATTTGATATTTCGCAGCATCTGCGTGGCCTGTTCCGGCACTTTCCTGCCTTGTGCTAAGGCTATCTAGAGCACTTGGACTTTGTTAGCAACTGTTCTTCATGCCCCTACCCAGATCAATTCCTGGCCTAATGTGGTAGGAATCTTGATATTTGGCTACTCCAAACTCTAGTGGTGAAAAGAGGATTGTGACAAATACCAGCCTGCGTTAATGTTTCAAGTATTCCAAAACCAAATGAATCTCATTTAGTTTTGGTAGCTCAGAAAAGATGTGAGCTGTGCTTTGCAATACCTAAAAAGAAATGACTCAGCATGTAATTGTTCTGTGTAGTAGAGTAGGAGCTTAAAGACTCGGTTGGGCTGGGATCGTTGGCTTGAGGACGCTAGAGCCCGGGGGTTGGCTGTGGGACCGATGCCTAGGCAGGTGCTCCGCCACCGCGGTCTTCGCTAAGCAGCCTGGTTACAAGTGAGCGCTTACCTCATGGGCCTCAAAGTCCCCACGTGCAGAAGAAGGAACCGCATGTACATGCGCGCGCACACACCACAGACATAGCACGCTTGTGTCGCAGGACTGCGGCAATGACGAGGTGAGGGGAGCGGAGGGAGCGTGCTCACAGCGCCGGGAACGTGACAGAATCTCCAGAAGTGCCGGCAAGAGAGATTTTAAATGGTATTTGTAGAAAGTGAACATTTGCCGAAGTTCTTCGGTGTGTTTCCCACTTTACTTACATTCCTTTCTGCCAACTCTTGCGTCTTTCGTTGCTTTTTTTCTTCTTTCTGTATTTAGTGCGGGGTCCACAGGGTTTTATTACCTAGACTGGGTGCATAGTGATCCTCCTGTCCTCAGGCTCCCAAGGGCTGGGATTATGGGTGCGAATGACCATGCCTGCGTTCTTTCATCATCTCAGTGCACCTCGGGGGTGGGGCCCAGCACTGCATGCTGGGGCTCGAACCCCAGCCCCTGTGTCTGTCTAAGCAGGTGCTTTAATCCATTGAGCTATGTTACCGGCCCTACTGCTTCCTTCTTTATACAGCAGACCTAGGAGAACTTTCTTCAAGAACTAAATGCTTTGGTGATTGTAGAAATAGCTGGGAAAACGCCAGCTTTGTTCTGAGCTTGTGCTTGTCTTGCAGTGACGTGCATGTCCCTACGCCTCTGTGTAAAGGGTAGGAAGAGGTGTAGAATCATAGAGAGACGAGGCTAAGGATATTTTGCACGTGTATGGGAATTATGCCTACGTGTACAGCGCTATTTCATCTGCTAGAAGGTGGTGAGCGGGAAGGCAGCGTGCGTGCAGGAAGAAGCCGGAGAAGGCGTGAGGGCCACCATGTCACTGTCTGAGCTGGAAAAGCTGGCAAGAGAGGGACAAACAATGACTGCAGGTAGACAACCACAGCACATTGTCAGCACAGATAGGGTTGCCAATTAGCAGTGGAATTGCTATATGTGCTTTCATGTATTTACTTTTTCAAGAATGGTATTAAATGGGGCCAGGTAAAATGATTACAGTGTGCAGCTTCCCAGAAACACTCACAGAGAGCACAACCAGATGGGCTTGAAGGCATGTGCTGAGACCCCTTTCCTGTGGTGCCAGGGCCTTGTTCATTCTCTAGCCCGGAGGGACCACAGGCACATGCCCACGGGCAGCGTGGACAGCACCTGCGTCTCCTCATCTGTGTGCCTCTGACATTTGACCAGGGAAGGAGAAGTGAAGAGTTGATCGCACCTTTGCTGGCTCCGCATTCTGACATCCTTCCTGACTCTGCACGTAGCCGTTAAGCAAGTGAAACTCTCCCTGGGACGCACCATCAGGATCAGGCGGAACTTAGAAATGGAAAACGAAGTCTAGTTAACACAACTGCTTCTGAAAGCACAAATATGTATTTAAAACATTTGTGGATTCACATTACAAAAGCATGTTAATGTCAGCAGCAGGCAGAATGATGCTCAATAAAAGGCAGATTTCGATTCCACAAAATGTGTAAAATTAGCGAGTTAAATTAGCTACAGTAGTTAAAGTTTATAAATTAGCATCACAGAGGCCACACAAAATTTCCAAAGGAAACATTAGCGGCTGAACACGCATTCATCACGCGGAAACACACTCTCTGCCACATTGCTTTTGAAATCTTCCAGGCAGGCGGGAATGAACTGGTGGCAGTTTCATTAAAGGCTTGATTATATAATTGGGTCTGCGATTTCAATTTGTTCAACTGGCCACTTTAAATATAGTTAATTTCTCCCTGCTCTTTAAACTCCCCCCTGCCTGGTGTTCCGACATTCACACATCCAATATCTGTGAGTAGTTTTTACTTTAGATACCCACGACTCCTCCCCAAATTAGTTCAAAGAATATTTATTGAGCACCTAATCAGTGCCAGAAAGTGTACCAGCTCCTGAAGACACAGCAGAGTGAAGAATGTAGAGTTTGTATTCTACTTGGTAGACATTGGTGATCAGCAGGATGTGTAAAACCCAGGTGAGAGCTGGCATTCAAGGGGGCTGAGAGGCCAAGATGAACCACTCTGGGAGGCCGGAAGCTTCTGGGCTTTCAGAAAGGGATGTCGTTGGCACCCTGAACTAGGACGAGCCCCACATTGCGCTGCTTAGATCCAGACCTTAGGAAGCCGGGCGGAGAGCAAGGGGGTGCTGGGGCGGCAGTGCTTCTCAACTGCTGAGGAATTGCTGGGAGCCAAGGTTCCTTCCCTATTAATGACAATGTCTCTTTGTGTTCTTGTCAGGCGAACATACCTTTGGGTAGGAAGAAGAGGAGATACGGTGTGGAGGGAATACCTGGGAGGCCTGGGGAGCTGGAGTCACAGGGGAAAGAGGTACAGACCTGGCAGGACCGTGACATCCCAGGTCAGGACTTCAGCTTCTACTCTGCCTGAGATGTAATTTGTTTGGGGGTTTGGACAAAGCAGAGGTATTTCTATGGAGAATGTCTTTGAAGCTTTTGAACTAGAGACTGGGGCTTACTCAGGTGAGGGAATTACTGGTCTTTATTTATGCCCATAAGGACAGATTGGGGTGCTATCTGTGATCGGGGCACACGGGGGAAGGACCCTGCTGACCTCCGCGCGAGACGTCACAGTCGCGTCTCCACTCACAAGCCGCATGCAGACGCCAGCACGTGGAAAGCAGCTCCTGCCAACCTCGGCTTGCATTCCATTAAATCCAAATGTTGAACTGAAATAAACTTTTATAAAAGAATGCAAAAGTGATCATGACCCCTCGCCCAGGCTGCAAGTCCTAACGCAAAGTCTTTTTGCAAATCCCTCGATTTGAGGATCCACATGTGTTCCCTGGATCGCTAGCTCTTTTGCAAATGGAACATATTATGAGTGCATGACAGCATTCTAATGACCCAGCTTGCTCTACACCCACAGGGCACCTAACCATAAAAGAGTGAAATACATATTTGTTAATATTCACCTGTTATAAATTGTCGCTATCTTGAACAAGTAGCTGCATATCTATTGTAGGAAAACGGCACACAGAAAACTTGAAAGCGGATTTTTCCTTAAATCCTGGCATGTATAGATTATGGTGCCGATTAACTGAGTCCAGTTCAAAAGCCAAGAGGAACTGCGTGACCTCATGACTGCTCTGCAGGGCTTTGGCTCTCTTAAAACACCTTGTTCAAAGGGCAAGCCATCTCCCACATTTGAAGGGGATAGTTTTGGAAATTCTTTCTACCTAAGGAGTTGGAAATATAAAGCCACTTGTCCTGAAAAACAGGGCGCCTGACAGCATTTTCATTCTTGGGTGAACTCCACAAAGCCTCCTACCCCAGAGCAGAGGTGAGATATAGCAACTATGTGATGCCTCCCAAAGCAGGCCAGCAAGGGGACAGGGTGGCCAAGAAGGAGGAGGGTGAGGGAGGAATTTCTTTTGTTCCTGCTGCAGGGTTATTCAGATGATCCAACATTTAAACCTTGATGGCCGTGAGGGAACCTTCTCTATCGTATCGGGTGGACCTCTTTCTCTCTCTAAGCCGTCATCGTTTTGCAAGTCCCCATGGGTCTCAGGCCCAGCACCACATAGCGCTTCTGGCTGTCTCTCAGCAACATGACTTCTGAGGCTTCTGCTGCTTCCCCAAATGCTGCAAGCGAGTGGAAAGTGGGAGAAAAGCCAGTCATTTTCTTTCTGTTATCCCAATGAGTGACAGGCATTAAGATATATGGATGAATACTTTTTAAAAAGTATAATATCTTGTGCAAACAAGCACAAAATGATTAGAACCTCCTTTGGTTTGCTGGTATGAAGTGAAATATTCAATCAGAGAAACATTAGCAGAGAAAGAAAGCCATCAGGAAGGGCTCCCCCAAGAACAAACGCCCCAAATGAATCCTCTATTTCTCAGCATTTTTGTCTCATTCTGAGCTCTAGTTGAAGGACTATTTTCAACAGAGGTGGCCACATATATAGTTTGAGACTTGGGCTTTGCTGGACCTGGGAGTGATGGGAAGAAGCACGGTGGGGAGAACGGTGATGGCGCAGTTTCTGTTTTTCAGTATCAACTCCGTAAGACAAGCCACCCCCAAATCTGGGTGTTTATAGCACTTCACTTTCTTGTTACATTTGCTTTTTTAATCCAGTGCATATCAGCATCTTGACGACATTAAGTTGTCTTAAAGGCAACTTATTGTTATCCTCATAAAAGAAAGCATTGTGATAACTTACTGGGGGAAGATAAAGCATTTTTCAAGTCTTTTACTGTGTCTTCCTGACTGTAAGCCAGGGATTTTATGACACGTTGCTTTTTAAGCGGAATACTACCTTCCATTTCAGAAATGAATAGTAAGCCTCAGAAATTTTAGCTTCATAGAAGTAAATAGGAACCTTGCCTAAAATAAAAACCTACAATAGTTACTGCTTTAAAAAAAATTCTAGCTGAACCACCACCGTAAGATACGACTAGGTTTCCAGAAGACACCCAATTTATATCGCTGTACTCAGTGGCATAGCTTGAATTCCACAGCCTCAGAGAACATCTTCTGTATGCGCACTTGGCAGTAGTTCTCGTCCCTCCTTATCAGTATACCTCATTCTCGGTCTTGTCCCTGCTGGAGACGCACAGAATGCTGCCATCATAAATCTGAAGGCACGCTTGGGTCACAGGCCCTCAGGGATTCCCAAGAAAGGCCAGGCTGCGGGAATGGCCACGGCAACAGAGTGAGTGGGTTTGAAGATGAACACTTGGGATTTTTTACTGGTGACTTCTCTCCAATTTCTTGTGTGCTTTTGCATGAGCTGCTAACAACCAAGTTGGTTAATGTTTACATCTCAAAGCTGTGAAGTAATCATTTATTTCCAAAGAGTATGGAAGTGGCATTATTTTCTTTCTCTCTCTTTTTCTCTTTCTTTCTTGCTTGCTTTCGCTTTTTCTCTCTTTTGCTTTTTTGCATTCACTCTGTCTCATACATTTTTTCATCACTTCATGAGCCTATAGTTTTCTTCCCTCTGTGTCTCAGCTATAAATTGCCTTGGAAAATCGATAAATCCTTTGCACATAATAATAGTTACCTCCTCTACCTCACAGGGGTGCTGTGATGCGTAATTAATTAATGTGTGTAAAGAGCTGAGGGATCATGCCAGGCAGGATACCGCATAGGTGGAGAGAATCATTATTGATAAGTGTTAGTGCCCAAATGCCTCTAGATGTCAGCAAAACATCTTTAAAAAATATAATTGCATAGGCTGTTTTGCAAATCCTAGGTTTCTTCTTTCCCTGGTTTTGACACAGGGCAGACACCCAAAGAATAGCATCCCAGTGAAGCCCTGGGAGCCTTCTCCTGAGCCCCGGTGGAGTCTCCTGATTGTAGCGTCTGAGCTTTGAGAAGACTAAGCATTGGGACTTGAGGCCTGAGTGGGTTGCAGGCAGGAGCATTTTGCTCAACAGTTCGTGGCAAAGTCAGTCTTTTCTCCAAAAATACTGTTTTATTTATTTTTTAATTTTATCTTTTTCATCTGAGAGGCAACTGATGTTGGTAGTGAATAGATGGCATGAAGATAAGTAGATAGATAGATAGATAGACAGATATGCACACACATATATGCATGTATATGTACATCTATATTTATAAACATGTAAGTGAAAATCATGTCTGTCCACATTTGAGATGCATGTGAGGAGTCTGTAACAGGTAAGCCAATGTGAGCAATTCCAAACATGCTGACTGTGATGGTGGCTGCTGGTTCCTCTCGTGGAGGGTGAGATGGGAAACCAGTGATGGCGAATTTTCACAAAGTACAAAGGATAACATCTGAGATTTCTTTTGAACAGTGATCACAGAAACCTAAGAGTTCCCTCACAGAGGCTTGGCCTGGAAGCAGATGCCCTCTGTCTTGGATTTTTCCGTGTATGTCCCTTGGCCTGGAGGCATTGAAATGCAAGGTGTGGAGACCGGCGAAGAAGAGAACCAGGGCTCGGGAAGCGTGGGCAGGGACCTCGCTGGCACAGGCATCCTAGCTGAAGACGTGGACGGCACGAAGGTGAAGTCATCTGGGAAAACAGAGCTTTCTAAATACTTCTCAAGGAGATAAAGTTTTTATTTCTAAAGTTCCCATGATGAAATATCATCCCTACAAGCTTTATTTAAATCAAATATACTGAGGTGTAAGTTACTATTGCTATTATTATTTTTATTCTATGGCCAGCTTAGCCTGTCCTGCGGGTGGAGCTGGTGCACCATGTTGTGCTAGGGGTCCGACTGCAGTCCCTGCACTTACTTAAGATTGCCTAAGCAGGCACTTTAGAGTGCTGAGCTATCTCCCTGGCCTGGAGCAAGTTATTTTTTTCTATTATATAATATATCAAATACACCGTTTCTTCAGGAGTGTCATGGCAAAGGAGCTGAACTCCGGTTCATTCTGTTTGAGACACCAGGAATTGGAGGAGGGTATCCTCTACAGTTCAGCTTCTCAGGACAGAGGAGGCCCAGCCCAGGCCCCACGCTGAGCTCTGGTAGGGACGATGCTTCTCTGGCAAGAATGGAGCAAGCCTTGATGACTCTGCAGCAGGCCAGGCCTTGGGGCTACTACACACAAGGGCGTGCTCCTCCTTGAGCCCGGGCTTGATATTGGCCTTAGAGGAAGTCATTTTCCTTGCTCCACTGTAAAGTCTTGCAGCTGACTGATTTGAGCCCCAAAGGTGACCAAAGAGAAAAGGGGGACAGAAAAATTGTGAGGAAATACAAGCATTTTCTATAGCAAATTAAAACACACGGAGGACCTTGAATGTCATAGAACACTGCTGTGATTTTGGAGCTATGAACAATATTTCATAGGTGCATTCTAGAAGGATTTAGAGGCAGGGATTTCTTTCAGGATCATGCCGGGTCCCAATGGCTCGATGTACATCTGCCCCTGAGCCCTTCTGCTTTACCTTTCTGTCTGTCTCCTCCTGGACCCCTACCCTGCTTTGCTGCCTCCCAGGACTCCTTCCCCGCATAGATATTAAGCTGTTCTCTGTTTCCCAGTTCTCCTTGCGAAGCTGTCATAAGACTTAATTAAACAATGTTTATGAAGCATTCTCCTGCTCTTCTATCCCCAGATAACATGCGAGGAACAGTATAATTATGATTATCATTAATTAGGATGATCTGACTGAGTCAAAGGATGCTTCCTTTCAGTGTTGGAGAGTTCTGTTCTGGCCTCTAGTTAGGCAGAGGGTGCACTACAGAGATGGTCAATCGATAGCCTTGATCTTAGAGAAATCTTGAGAGAATATGAAGGTTGTCAGGAGAATGAAAAGTCTAGTTTCCTTGCTTATTTTTAAAGAGGAACACAGGAAGCTTTTACAAATAATCTAGTGAGATCCTTCGTTCTAATATGTCTCTCTCTGAAATCATCAGAATGGTTTATGTAAGGGCTGGGTTTATAATCCCTAGAGCATGTACTAGCAACCATTAAAAACCAATGTGGGACACCAAAAACCAGTCCTCCCCTTCCCCTCCACTTTTTCGTTTGATTTTTAGACCAATAATTATGGAAATGAGATTGGGAGAGAAGCCAGGCTTTGGGAAAACATTTGCAAGGGCACTTTGTGTGAGACTTGCAGAGGAATTTGAGAACCACCAATTATAAGTGGGTAAATGGTGTGCAGACAGTGGCAGGCATGGAGTCTGAGTTGCTTGCTAGGTACGGTCTTAGGTGGCCAGGCTCTAGCATGGACTCTTTCTGTTCAGTGGCTTCCACTGACAACTCAAATACCATATTATTTGGAATGAAGGGAACTACGTTGACTAGTTTAAAATGTTGGTAGCTGAGGATCAGTAAACTAAATTTCAGATGACAGAACTCAGTGGGGACAATTGTAAAACGTAACCAACTGAAAGACTAAAGGCAAGACAAAGAGAAATATGGCTGAGCGTGGGGTGTGTGGGCTTCGGAGCTCTCTACATTGGAAATAGGATGTGGCATGTGAGAAAGCTTCATTCATTTGGGAATTTATGAACCAAGTATGTTGTTTTATTTTGGGCAGAAAGCTAGAGAAAGATAGTGACAGCTAGGCACATAGGATACTTATAGACCCTGAGGACAACTCTGTGCTCCATTCACCTAGGAATCAGTGAGCCTACCATGTCACCTGCACAGTACAGGGTCCCAGTGCCTGTTTGTGGAATGCACAAATTGACAATTTGGAACATGGCAGAAGTGGCAGGATCGATGAAAGCTTTAGTGTTGAACCTGGAAAATATAAAACTTGGATTAGACAACTGTCTCCAGGTGCTTGGAGTAGGGTTCCCAGGTGGCGGGGAGGTCGGCGGGCCCTAGTGGTGCAATGGCACATGGGAGCAAATGTGTTGAGGGGTGTGCCTGCACCTCGTTGGTGGCCATGGTCACTTGAGAGAGGCTCTGGAGCCTTGGAGATAGCAGTGTCCTGCATGGGTAGACACAGAACAGAGTTTGGAGCATGGAGGTCAAAATCAGACTAGTCTTTGCAAAGATTCCATGAGCTGCTTTTAAGCCTGGAGCTATGTGGGGCCACTTCTTGAAACCATTCTATTTGCAAAGAAGTTCTAGGAAGTTTCTGTTCTAAACAATGGCAAAGATGCTGGATTCAATCAAAACTAAAAAGTAACCACCTAGGTTTCTCCCTTAAAGAAGGGAGCGGGCAAACATGTGCGGTTTAAGACGAACTTGTGTGCGGCTGGTGCATCCCATGACCACATGTGTGACTGAGCCATGAGCGGCTGGGCATCCAGCACCAAACAAGACTATGGCAAGCTTAATCATTACAGAATTCAAATCATTTTTATCCTTAGATATCACGGCATAATTTATGTAAAGAATAGTAATAAATAATAAGTATTAAAACAGGTATAATACAAGTTTCTATGAAGAGAATAGACTTGATTCATGTCTGTATGATAGATGCATCTCTTTAAAAATACTGAATCATTTCTCCCTCCCCAAATCTCAGAGAATAAACATCATTGTTCCCATTTTCAAGGTGGAAGAACTAAGGCCCCAGAAGGTGAAGTCATTTGTTTGAGTGTTGTGGTTTATGTCTTATTGTCACCCCAAAGCCTCATGCAATCATGGGGTGGGGACTTCTATAGATTGAGACTTGACTCATGAGTCACTGGGATTATGTGTTTTAGTACTGATGAGATTATCAGTCTGAGTACTGCTGAGACTATGGGTATGGCCTGAGGCAGATAAGCTAAAACAGAGAACCTGATGTAATTTAAAAAGAGAGA
>PVJA010015785.1:0-44586 GCA_004027025.1 Myocastor coypus | reverse complement strand
TTTTTTTTTTTCTATATATTTTTTGTTTACTTTTTTTGTGTGGTACTGGGGATTGAACTCAGGACCCTGCACTTGCCAGGCAGCAGGCACTTATTATTCTACTGAGTTATCTCCCCAGCCCATTGTTATGTGTGTGTGTGTGTGTGTGTGTGTGTGTGTGTGTGTGTGCGCGTGCACATAATGGGGAGTGAAACCAGGACCTTACATGTAGAAACACAGGTTCTTCCCCTGAGTTCTTTCTCAGCCTCTCCAAGAGAAAGCTTTTCTCATCAGATGTCATAGCTGGTCTGTCAAGTAACATGAGAAATTATTCTTTTTTTTTGTCTTTTTGAGACAGGGTCTTGCTATGCAGTTGAGGCTGGCCTTGAACTCACTTTTGTAGCCTAGGCTGGTCTCGAACTTGCACCAGTCCTCCTGCCTCAGCCTCCCTAGTGCTGGGATTACAGGCGTGAGCCACCACGCCCGGCTCAACGTGAGAAATTATTCTAAAGAGAATTTATTATTTTATAATTGACTTGTGGACTTAAGTGATCAAAATTAATTAATTTGCTGTCCTGGGGGGACTAAGCCCAGGACCTTCTTTTTTTTTGAAGAATTTTATTTATTTTCTTTTATTTTTTTTCTTGTTTCAGAACTTTTGTTTGTTTATTTTTATGGCCGGCTCAGCCTGCCCCGAGGGCAGGACTGGCGCAGCATGTGGTGTCTGGGATTGAATCTCAGTCCCTCCAGCCGCCCAAGCTTTCCTAAGCAGGCGCTTTAGACCTCTGAGCCATCCTTCCGGGCCCCTGTTATTGTTCTTTTTTTTGTCTTTTTGAGACAGGGTCTCGCTATGCGGTTCAGGCTGGCCTTGAGCTCACTTTTGTAGCCCAGGCTGGTCTCGAACTTGCACCAGTCCTCCTGCCTCAGCCTCCCAAGTGCTGGGATTACAGGTGTGAGCCACCACGCCCGGCTGTTACTGTTCTTTATCTTTCCTTTTTTTTTTTTGTCTTTTTGAGACAGGGTCTTGCTACGCAGTGCAGCCTGGCCTTGAGCTCACTTTTGTAGCCCAGGCTGGTCTCGAACTTGTACTGATCCTCCTGCCTCAGCCTCCCAAGTGCTGGGATTACTGTTGTGCACCACCAAGCCCCACTACTCCTGGATATGTTTTGATTGATACATAACTTACCTACTTATGATGTACAATGAGATTTATGTTCTTTTCAGTTCTGGGGTTCTGAAAATGCTAGGCAAATACTCTACTATTGAGCTACATTATCAGCCACCCCAGACCCTCCTCCTTTTTTTTGTCTTTTTTTTTTTTTTTTTTTTTGAGACAGGGTCTCGCTGTGCAGTACAGGCTGTCCTTGAGCTCACTTTTTAGCCCAGGCTGGTCTCGAAGTCTCACCGATCCTCCTGCCTCAGCCTCCCAAGTGCTGGGATTACAGGCGTGCGCCACCAGACCCGGCTTTTTTTGTCTTTTTGAAACAGAGTCTTACTCTGCAGTTCAGGATGGCCTTGAGCTTACCTAGTAGTCCAGGCTGGTCTCGAACTTGTAGCAATCCTCTTGCCTCAGCCTCCTGAGTGCTGAGATTAAAGGTATGCACCACCACACCAGGTAAGAATTTTTGTCTATGGAAAAATTCAACCATTATTATGAATGAACTTGTGCCCCTCTCCAAATTCACATGCGGAAGCCCTAAAACTCCAAGGTGGTGTTTTTTTGGAGATGAGGTTTTTGGGAAGTAATTAGGGTTAAATGAGTGCGTGAGGATGGATTCTACACCAGTGGATAATGTCCTTATGACCAGTGGTCTCTCTCTCTTTGCAGGGAACACAGAGAAAAGGCCACATGAGGACACTTGTTAGAAACCAAGTGGTCAGAACCTTGACCATGGACTCCTAACTTCCAGTACTACAAGAAACTTTGTTATTTAAGATTTCTGGTCTGTATGATTTTGTTATGGCAGCTGGAGCTGACTAATACACAGACAAAAGTAGAAGAAATTAGCTCATGGAGCCCCTACATGTCCATCAGCGAGGTTCCATAACCATTGGCCAGGCTGTTTTCATCTGTGGCTCTGGTACTACATCCTGGCCTCTCACTGGGACATCAGGCACACACCCCAGGAGGTGTAATATATTTTGGGGAAGGGGGGCTCTCCTACAGAATGTTCTTGGAAAGCTATAGACATGCTTCTCGGACGCATTTGTATGTATACTATGTTTCCATTTCTGGATCTAGAATGAATTACCAGAGTCTGTGCCATTTATACATAACCGGAACTTGCTTTTCACAGTTCTGGCATGCAGAAGGCGGTGGTGATGTCTAAGCCGGACTGGCAGTTCCAGTGTCTGGTCAAGGTCTGCTTCCCTCGTGGTGCCACGAATGCTACAAATTGTCACACAGCAGAAAGACAAGCAGGATGGACCCTCTCCCTCAAGGCCTTTCCTGGGGTCCTCATTCCACCCACTGCTGGAGGCAGCTGGATTAGATAGAAATGCCAGAGGCGGCAAGTGAGGGCTGGGCCCTCTAAGGAGCACCTGTGGAAGACCGGCTGTCTTGCAATTCTGGGAGGCAGGCACTTCCACGTGGGCCAAACTTCAAGACAAAAGATGAAACAAATGCACCCACATAGCTCCTTAGATGGACATCGGGGACTGATATTCCAAATAGGTAGTTATCACCTTGTAAAAGCCAGGAAGAGCCACTAACCCAACTTCCTATAGTAAAACCCTTTGTTCTGTATCAATGGCTGCTTGCTATCTGACTCACTCCCCCATTTGATCCCGATTTTATCAATTTTACCTAAGCAATTTTACTTGTAATGTTATTGGCTCACCATAGTTTTGTCCCACCTTATGCCCACCTAGCAATTTTCATGTTTCCCCCATCTTGTACCTGCCTCATGTGAAAAATCCTTAGAAAAGCAGGGTCCTTGGCAACCCACTCACATCTGCTCTGTCTGTTCTTTTTCTTTTCTTAAAAATAAACTTTATCTATCTATCTATCCATCCATCCATCCATCCATCCATCTATCTATCTATTTATGGCCAGCTCAACCTGCCCTGGGGTGCCAGGCTGGTGCAGCATGTAGTGCTAGGGATCGAATCACAGTCCCTGTGGTTGCCTAAGCTTGCCTAAGCAGGCGCTTTAGACCACTGAGCTATCTCTCTGGCCCTGTCTTTATTTATTTTTTGGGTTTTTTTTTTTTTTTTTTTTTTTTTTTTTTGTCTTTTTGAGACAGGGTCTCACTATGCAGTTGAGGCTGGCCTTGAGCTCACTTTTGTAGCCCAGGCTGATCTTGAACTTGCACCAATCCTCCTGCCTCAGCCTCCTGAATGCTGGGATTACAGGCGTGAGCCACCACGCCCGGCTCCGGCCCTCTCTTTAACCTCTGTTGTTCCTAAAATTCATCGTTTGATTTTAGAGAATTCAAACATATCCCAGATATAGAGTTTCTTTCCTGATGACAGTGGCCCTCATGGACAGCTGCCCTGCTCTGTACCCCTTCCCTGGAAGGTAAGTTTTGACATGCAGTGTGAAAGGGCCCACACACTCACACCATAGCACACCCCCAGATTTCACATACCCAGATTTAGTCGGTTTCTTGGTGATGGGAAGTAAACACAAGGCCTTGCTCAAGCTACCAAAATTTTGGGCAGCTTCATGGGCTCTACCATTTGTCACATTGCTAAAAGTTTATGTCCCCAGCCATGCATGGTAGTGTATGCCTATAATTCCAGCTGCTTGGGAGGCTAAGGCAGGAGTATTGTCAGTTCAAGCCCACTCTATGTAATTTAGTGATTTATTGAGGACCTGTATCAAAATCTAAAAAAACTGTTTTGTCTCAGTCCACCTGAGCTTTCTTTTTTCTTCTTCTTCCAAACTCTAAAAATTGCTACAATGTAGAGGGCAGGGGTACTAGACTATAGTTCAGAGTGAAGGCCCTAGGTTCGATCCCCAGGACAGAGATGGTGGGATGGGAGTTACTCCATGGAATAACATTTTCAGACCATGAAGATCCAGTGTATGTATGTATATGTTGTATATATGTGATATGTGTGTGTATGTATGTGTGTGTTTCCAAGACTGAACCCAAGACCTTTATGTTGTGTTACCTTCCCAGACCTTTAATTTTTTTTTTAAGATAATGTCTCGCACTTGGGAGGCTGAGGCAGGAGGATCGGTATGAGTTGGAGACCAGCGGGGCTACAAAAGTGAGTTCAGGGCCAGCTGAACCGCATAGTGATACCCTGTCTCAAAAAGATAATGTCTCATTGGGCCAGGGAGATAGCTCAGCAGCATAAATGCCTGCCTGGTAAGTCCAAGGTGGAGAGTTCCATCTGGGTACCCAAAACCCCTCAATATTATATCCTAGACTGGTCTCAAACTGTGATCCTCCTGCTTCAGCCTTCCAAACGCTGGGATTATAGGTGTTTGCCACAGGTGTTCTCCACCATGCATGCTTTAAGATACATTTTAACTTTTTAAAAAATGTGTGCCCTTAGGGGGAAGGAAGCAGAAAGTTCCTTGCACTCCAGGAGCAAACATTTTAGTGGGAGGAAAGGAAACAAGAGATCTGCATATAATGAATAGTTGTAAGTTTCAAAGCATGAGCAACCCGAGGGCATGCCTTGTTTACTCTTGCCTGGGCTCTAGAACAGCTGGGCACACTGGCTTAGGGTACAAGGAGATGGATTCCTGGCACTAAGTGTTGGCAAGACTGAAACAGGGCATTTTCTAAAAAGCCTCTGGGGTAGAGTGCAGTAGGGTCTGTGGCTATTTTAGGGGAAGGGGAAAGGCAAATCTGAAAGAAAATTTGGTGGGGAGAGAGGGCTGGGGGCAAGAAGAACAGGTGAGGCTGATGCTGGGTCTCCTAGGTCAGGTCACTCATTGAGTTCATGAAGCAGGGCTTAGTTGCTACAGGAGTTAGGATGGGGGGAGGTTGTAAGCTGGGAATGTGAGGACCAAAGTTTCCTTTATCCTTGCTGCAGAGAGAGAGAGAGAGAGAGAGAGAGAGAGAGAGAGAGAGAGAGAGATGTTGCTGGCTGTGTCTCTGTGGTTCTATATTTGGGAAACCTACAGAGGAAAATAATAATGATGGTGATGGTGGTGATGATGACGATGAGGCAGACGCCAGTTTTCAGACTGTGTGGTTTGGTCTATGCCTTTTGAGACGAGTAAACTGAAAGGGCCAGCCAAATAGCTTAGCGGATTGAAGCGCCTGCAAGCAGACGAAGAGGCCAGGGGTTTGATCCCCCAGCCTGCTGTGCCGTTGAGACTGGCTGTGGTAGTGCACACCTGCAATCCCAGCTCTTGGGAGGCTGTAAACAGGTGGGTCACTATGAGTCCAATATAATAGTGAGACCCTGACCACCCTGTATTTCCCTAAAATACAAAAACAAGGAAGGGTGGGGCCTGGGGAGATAGCTCAGTAGAATAAGTGTTTGCCTGGCAAGTGCAAGGTCATGAGTTCGATCTCTGGTACCACCACCACCACCACCACCACATTAAAAAAAAAAAAAAAAGACAAACCGAATCACACAATATTCAGCGCCCACAGAACACCTAATCTGTCAAGTTCTGTTCTTTGTGTATTATAAGCAGATAACTGAAGTCTGTGAAGATGAGCCTTATATAGATGGGAAAACTGAGAACCAGAGAGAATAGTTATCTTCCCCACAATTCCACAGGAAGCTGGTGAAAACCCTGGAGTCTTTCTTAGATAAGAGGCCAGGACTGGAACCAAGTTTACTTAATCCAAAGGGTCAAAAACTCCCCCTCGGGGCCCGGCAGGATGGCTCAGTGGTCTAAAGCGCCTGCTTGGGAAAGCTTGGGCGGCTTCAGGGACCGCGGTTCGATCCCAGGCACCACATGCTGCACCAGCCCTGCCCTCGGGGCAGGCTGAGCCAGCCATAAAAATGAGTGAATAAACAAACAAAGGTCCTGAAACAAGAAAAAAAATAAATTAAAAAAAAACAAAAAACAAAAAACAAAACACCCCCTCAACCTGTCTTCAATCTTCCCGAGGTCTTGAGGCCCAGGGATTCTGGCTCATTATTTTACCCCAGCACTGCCAGGAATTGCAGGTACAAGATTATCAGCGTTAGCTCTGACCTGGTGGTGCGCAGTTGAAATTTCACAGCTGATGGGAGGTTGGAAGGGAAGAGGATCCTTCAGCCAGGGTGTGTGTCTTCCTCTGTGTGTGTGTATGTGTGTGCATGTGCACGTGCGCTTGTTATTTTAGTTAGGCCTGGGGTCCACAGGGATCAAACTCAGGACCTTATCCTTGCCAGGTAGACTCATGTTGTGGAACTAGGTCCTTGACCCAATATGTGAGTCTTAAATCAGAGCATACACAGGAGGTTTGGGAAAGCTGTGTAACCTTATGGGGTGTTTTTGAGTCTGTCTTTGCCTTGTTTCCTTATCTATAAAGTGGAGATGATCACAGTTGTGAGAATTCAAGGAGAGGATGCGCACTAGAAGACAAGTATGGGGGCTGGTAAGATAGCTCAGCGGTCTAAAGTACCTGCTTACGTAAGCTTAGTCAACCACAAGAGCCTTGGTTTTATCCCCAGCATTACATGCTGTGCCAGTCCCACCCCCAGGGCAGCCTGAGCTGGCCATAAAATAAATAAAATTAGAGGGCAAGTATAAAGTTCAGCCTTCTGTGGGGCTCATTAGTGCCAGCCTGGGGGAGTTGGTGTTATTTGATAGTATGGGTTGTGTGACATTCCATCAGTTTTATGATTTCATTGGGTGTTGTTTGCCATTCCAAGCGCTTAGAGGAACCAACTGGACACGCTAGGAATCCTCAGTGTCAACGACTGGAAACAAGATTGTCCCTCTACATCTCTATGACCCTGGCTGGAATTTGGAGTCCCTTCACCACATCCCCAATCCATCGCTGAACAGAGTTAATGACCTTGGCTCCTCCTAAAGTGCCCAAGTCCTACCCACAGCCCTACAGTCTCTCTCCCTCCCACTCTCCAATTACAAGCATAATAACTTTAGGCCACGCCTCCTCATTAATTTCAGATCTGACTGTCTTAACTTGAAATTCATATCGGAGGCTCCTCCTGGCATGGGTCTGGCTACCTCTACCTCCTGCAACGTCTAGTTCCTCATCCTCCCTGTTGGTCCCAAAGATGTAATTTGCACGGGGGAAGGAGTCACAAGAGTACATCCTATCCCAGAGCTCCATAGTCTGCAGGCCTGAGACGGGGGCAATTGGTCTTTCAAAACCAGCTGCAAGTAAGGACCTTCTCTGGTGGGGTAGAAGCTTCTAGAGCAAAGTGAGAAATCACCAACACTGAAGGCCACTTGTCAGCCACCTTCTCATTCAGAGTTCTATGCAGCCCTTTGGATCTAAGCAGGAGAGAAAAGGGTTCAATTTCATGTCCTCTCTCCTCAACTGGACTGAAGCCAGGGCCTCCCAGACCTTTGTATTTTGAGACTGGATGTCACTAAGTTGCTCGGTTGTCCAGACTGGGCACAAAGTTGGAATCTTGGGTGTGCACAAGTATGTCTGGCTTTTTTTTCTTTCATTTATTCATTTTTTTATTCTAATTTTTTTCTATTTATTTATTTGTTTGTTTATTTATTGCCTTTTTGAGCCAGGGTTTCACTATGCAGTTCAGGCTGGCCTTGAGCTCACTTTTTGTATCCCAGGGTGGTCTCAAACTCACACCAATCCTCCTGCTTCAGCCTCCCAAGTGCTGGGATTAGAGGTGTGTGCCACCATGCCCAGCCATTATGCCCAGCCATTTTCCCTTTTAAAAAGAAGTAGGCTGTCCGAATTTGATTGGCCCCCTCCTCTTCAAGATACAGAACATTGAAAAATTTAAAGAGGTACAGAAAAAAATGACATTGTACCTGTTGAAATAAAACACTCCACTACAAACTAGGTGTGAGGGTACATGACTGCAGACAACAGTTATCTGGGAAGCTGAGGTGGAAGAGTAGCAAGTTTGAGGCAGGTCTGGGCAATTTAAAGAGACCCTGTCTCAAAAAGTAAAAAATAACTAGGGTTATAACTCAAGTGCGAAGGTCCTAGGTTCAAGTCCCAGGCAAAACAACAACACTAGTGAAGAACCACATACAGGCATTGCCTGGGCTAAGAAGGGCAGGGGAGGGCTCTGGCTGCTCTTCAAATGCCCCTTGCTGTGTGTCTCTGGATTTCTGGGTCTCTTCCTCTTCCTTCCATCCGGCTGGGCGTCAGTCCTCCTCTCTATGAATTTCTGTTCACTTCCCTTAGTTGTTGGTTTTATTTTTCTGGTAGGGAATGGGAACCCTAGGAAATGCCCCACCACAGAGCTCCCCCGGCCTTCCCCTTAATCTTGCCCTTTCTTTCAAGATCTCTGTCGTCCCCCTTTTTGGATGTCTTCCCTCTCTTTTTTGCATCTCTGTCTCACCTGCCTTCGTCTCTGTCCCCCTTGTATTTCTGTCCTTTTCTATCTTGGGGTTTCTGTCCCCTCCCCTCTGAGTCTGACACTTTCTCTAAATCCGGCCTGAATCCTGCTTGGTCTTTATCTGAGTTCCTTTGCTTTCTGTTTCTCCCTGCCATCTCCAGGGTGTTGGCCTTGGTCACTTTTCAGTCCCCTCTTCTCTCCCTAGGGCCAGAAGTTGCCAGCCCTCTCTCTCTCTCTCTCTCTCCTCTCTCTCTCTCTTTCTTTCTTGGGCTCGTGAGATGGCTCAGTGGTCTAAGGCGCCTGCTTAGACAAGCTTACACACCTACAGGGACTGTGGTTTGATCCCTGGCACCACAAGCTGAGCCAGCCATAATAAAAAAAACCAAACAAACAAACTACAAAATAGGGCCACTTTCTACATTTCTGGGAAAGGCTGGAGATTAGAACTCAGAAACAGAAGATCAGCAGAGGTGACAGTGTGTCATCCTGGTGCTGAAAGAAAAAAGGAGGAAGGAATGCCACCTCCATCTTCCCTTCCCAGGTGAGTGTGTTGCTGATGGTACAGAGTTGCCAAACCATGGATGTCTTCTGCTCAGACTGGTGTGTCTGCAAAAAGGAACTTCCTGTCCCCACGATGATGGCTTGTGTGTTCTAGCAGCTAATGTTACCTATGCCACACTTAGGTACATTCCCATTCAGGAGGATAATAAGACCCCAGCACAAAGTACTGAGCCTACCACCCGTGTGCATGTCCAGCATATACCAGTCATAACTAAACCACACCCTTGGCCAGGCATGGTGGTGCATGGCTGTAATCCCAGCACTCAGGAGGATGACTGTGAGTTCCAGACAAGCCTGGGCTACATGACAAGACCTTGTCTCAAAAAAATGAAACTGTAGCCTTAAGCAACCTCGCTCCATCAACAATAGGGTCAACATTTATCTTTGGGATGAAAATATGTAATATAACCATTGTTAAATTTTTGTTGTTTTGAGATTCTGTACTAGCTGGGTGTGCTGGTGCACACCTGTAATCCCAGCACTCGGGAGGCTGAGGCAGGAGGATCGGTGCAAGTTTGAGACCAGCCTAGGCTACAAAAGGGAACTCAAGGTTAGCCTGAACTGCATAGTGAGACCCTGTCTCAAAAAGACAAAAAAAAAAAAAAAAAAAAAAAAAAAAAAAAAAAAAAAAAAAAAAAAGAGTAACAAGCAGGAGTACACATAGTACAGAATTTCTTTTTTTCTTTTTTTTTGTCTTTTTGAGACAGGGTCTTGCTATGCAGTTCAGACTGGCCTTGAGCTCACTTTTGTAGCCCAGGCTGGTCTCGAACTTGCGCCGATCCTCCTGCCTCAGCCTCCTGAGTGCTGGGATTACAGGCGTGCACCACCATGCCCAGCTATTATGCTACTCTTTCTTTGTTTTTGTTGTTTTTACTCTTTAAAATTTTAAATATTAAAAAAACCCAAAACAACAAAAGGAAACATTTATCTTTGGGTGGACCTGTCTGTTTCCTCAGCTATAACCCTAACCCTATTGTATCATTAACCTCCCTTTGTCCTTATATCAATACTGTTCCCAACACTACACTTGTGGAATGTTTTTGGCCTAATTCCTGTTGTTTGGAGAGAGGGTCTCACTATGTAGTTCAAACTAGCCATGGGGCTAGTGACATAGCACAGTGGTCTAAAGTGCCTGCTTAGGCAAGCTTAGGCAACCACAGGGACCTTGGTTGGATCTCGGGCACCACATGCTGTGCCAGCCCCACCCTCAGGGCAACCTGAGGTGGCCATAACATAAATAAATAAATAAATAAATAAAGTTCAGACTAGTCTTGAACTCACTATGTAGTCCAGGTTGGCCTCAATCTCATGGCAATCCTGCTTCAGCCTCCCGAGTGCTGGGATTGCAGACATACACCATCACGCCTATTTTTTTTTAAATTTTTTTTTTAGAATTTTATTTTATTTCCCTTTTTCTTGTTTCAGAACTTTTGTTTGTTTGTTTATTTATTTTTATGGCCAGCTCAGCCTGCCCTCAGGGCAGGGCTGGTACAGCATATGGTGCCGGGGATCGAAATGCGGTCCCTGCAGCTGCCTAAGCTTTCCTAAGCATCACCTAACTATTCTTCACATAATTTTGTCTCTCATGACTTTGGCCCTGATGCTGCCCTTAGCTGTAAATCTGAAGATCACAACCCAGTTACACCTCAAGCTAATCCTTAACTTTGGCTCTGACCACAGGCACAGTCAGCTGTATCCTCACTTGATACAGTTCCTACCCATGACACTGGCCATAAATTTAGCCTTCATGTTGATACTAGCCATAATCAGGACCTTAACTTTATTTATCTTGATGTCATATATAACTATGTTTTGTTTTGTTTAGAGAACAGGGCCTTACTCTGTAGTTCGGTTGGCCTTGAACTAACTATACAGCTCAATTTGGCCTTGAATTCATGGCAGTCTCCTGCTTTAGCTTCCTGAGTGCTGGGATTATAGGGGTGCACTGCCACATCCAGCCGCATACTTAAGTGTTGACCTTGGCCATCACCCAAACCTCAAGGTTCACTATCATTTTTGCCCGAATACTAACCCAGTTTTTAACCTCGTGCCAAACTCCATCAGCACTAACCATTACTATCCTTAATTTTAGCGCTGGTTTGATTTTTTTTTTTTAAATGTATTTAGTATAGGGTCTACAGGGTCTCACTACACAGATCACAGTCACAGTGATTCTCCTGTTTTTAGCTTCCCAAGCACTGGGATTACAAGTGCCTCCCCACACCCAGTCTCTCCGTGCTCCCTGGAGGCTGGGCTGGCATGCAATCCAGGGATCAAAACCCCGCTGATGTGCTTTGCCTAAGCAGGCACTTGTGTCTGTCTGGTTTGATTCTCAGTCTCTAAATCCAGTCCTAAGTACTCCAATGGACTTGAGTCAGACTCCTTCCTTTTCTTACTCCCCCAGTCAGGCTGCCAATGCTACCCTCAGGCACCACCAGGAGGGGACCTTTCCTCTATTCTTCCACAGCCTTATGCCTGGTCTACCTGGAAAACTGCCGCCACCCTTTTCCTGGGTGTCCTGTTGATCTCACTGTCCTAGTTCCGCACAATGGTCAAAGAGATCCTGTTCAAACTTGAGAAGGAACATTACTAATAGGAGGACAATATGCATTGTATCAAATATTAAAATGTACTATTAATGTGTTTTGAAACTGTCACATTGTTGTACATTGTTATTTCTTATTAAAGGTAATTTAAAAAGAAAAAAAAAGGAATATTAAAAAAACCAAAAACCTCTCCCACAGCTTGGGTTTCAGAGTAAAATTCAAAGTCCAAGATTAACTCCCAAGGCTTTACATGGTCTCTCTCCTTTTGTGCTTCTCTAATTTCATTGGTTCCTCTCCCCTGTGCACTTTGCCACAGCTGCTCCGCCCACCTCCCTATTCCAGGCACATCCACCCCAGGACCTTTGCACTTGCTGTTCCCAGAACTGGAATCTTCTTTCCCAGGATATCCACAGGCTCCTCCCACCTCTCTTTGGAACCTTTACAAACAGATCACATTTTCAGGGAAGCCTTTTCTGTTGACCTTAGAAATTTCAGTGTTTTATCTTGGCTCTCTATTCCGCTTCTATGCTTCATTTTCTTTACAGTGTACTCATGTACCACGTAATCAACTTAATTTACTTTGTTGCTTGGTAGTTTCCCCCAAAAGAATGTAAGTTTCCCAGACAGGGAGATCAGTCTTTCTCTCTATCTCTGTCTCTCTGTCTCTCTCTCAATAAATTTTTTTGAATGACTCTCCTGAGAATGACACAATTCCATTTCCCTGTAGCTTCAAAATTATTGGGTAAAAAACAGTGAAAAGGCCAGGCCTGGTGGTCATGCTTGCAGTCCCTGCACTTGCAAAACTGAGGCAGGAGGATTGTTGCAAGTTCAAGCCCTGTGTGGGCTACATAGCGAATTCAAAGCCAGCCTGGACTACGTAGGGAGATCCTGTCTCAAGTCTAAAGCAAAGCAAAGCAAAGCAAACTCAAACCAACCAACCAACCAAACACAGTGAAAGGGGCAGGAGACCGAGGTCCAATTTCCAGGCCGAGCAGGCTCAACAGTCACATCTGGTTCCATGATGGTTCTATTCTGTCCCAAACCCAAACGACAGCATATCCTGTGGCCCCTCCAGTTCTGGCCACGAACTCACCAGACTCCGCTTTCCTGTTGCCTACCCAGTGCTAGACTCCCCCAGCAGTGTGGAGGGGAACTGGGAAACCAAGGCCCGTGTCCCCTTCCCAGCTTTTCCGCAGAACCAGGTAATGCCATCTCGTCCTCGCCTCCCTCTTCTCCTTTACAGCCTTGTGCCTTGGTTGAGTGAAGAATGGGATGGGGGTGAAGAGGGAGAATCACTTCAACAGTGCAGCTGGGCCTGGGGAAGGGATGAGGGTGACTCTTTAGGACTGATGCTGGTCATACTGCTGGTGGCCAAGAAAGGGGACAGAGAAGGCCACAGAGATGGAAGAACTGAAATAAAACCAAGGAGAAAAGAGAGTGGCAATTCACTGAGAAACTAAAAGCGAGAAACACTTTTAGTTTTACCTAGAAACACAGACACGGGGTGCGTGCAAAAATGGGCTCCCCTCATCTACTTGGCTATCCTACTGTAGTGTGCCTTCTCAAATGGGCAGAAGTTGGAAGCCTAAAACTACACTTCCCAGAATACCATGTGGTAGGGAGGGGTGGTTGACACAGCTTGGTTCCACCAATCAAATGCTTTTGCGGGAAGCACGAATTTCTAATCAGGTTGAGTGGATACAGAAAGCCACCGTCAGACCATGGCCATACCTGTGCTGACCCTGGTGAGGCAGACTAGCCGTGGTCTGTGGTCACTTCCTGGTCACCTTGGGCCAGGTTAGGTCTTCTGTGTGGGCCTCCCTGGGCCCAGAACTTGGGATTGGCCTGGGGGCTTGGGAACCAGTCTTGTTTCTTTTGAGAAGCTGTGTCCCTCAGTAAGTCCCTTTATGTTGGAATTGTCCCTGATGATGTTGCTCACTGCCACTGAATCACAGTGGGTACACAGACGGGGAGAAAGAAATGTGGACACGGGGAGGGAAATCCAGAGAGGCTCACTGAGACTCCATTTCCAGAAGGGAAAGGCGAGAGCCTGGCACATATCTCATGGGCTTGAGATGCAGAGAAAAAGGTAATGGAAGGAGGAATACCTGGTAATAGAAGGCGAACAGGCAGAGAGGGTGAGATGCAGCGGTAAGCATAAGAGGCCCAGAAGCAGTGACACGGAGGGCTTCCCCGGAAGGGACACTGGAGCAGGGCAGTCAGTGGAAAGAACTCTTGTGAGAGACTGAGCTTATCTAGAGGGCAAGAGAGTGGAGGGAGCTGAAGAGATCCCTGGCTTTCTGAGTCCCCAAGGTCTGCCACAGATGGAGCATCCCCCTGGCAAAATGTGTCCTCTTTCGTATTGGGCTTAGCCAGAAGCTTCAGCCCTGACTGAATGAGGACTGTGGCTTGGCTATTTGCCTTTCTCCCATTCTATTGGCCCTCAGGCTTTCCCCTCAAGGACTGTGCCCTTTAGATGCATGAGGAGAAGTGAGAACTAGGACTCAGCTACTTCTGATGCAGGATGCAGATTCAGGGGTAGCAGAAACTGAGGCAGGGGCCGGCGAGATAGCTCAGCAGTCTAAAGTGCTTGCTTAGGCAAGCTTAGGCAACCACAGGGACTGAGGTTCAATCCCTGGCACCACATGCTGCACCAGCCTCACCCCCAGGGCAGGCTGAGCTGGCCATAACACAAATACATAAAGTTTAAAATAAAATAAAGTATATAAAAAAGAAAAGAAACTGAGGGAGTAGGAGTGGAGGGAGCACAGAAGGACTGAAAAGGGGAGACCAAGGGAAATGGAGAGGGCCAGAGCCTTAGGGACTAAGGAGCAGGCAAGTTGGGGCAGAGAGAGCAGGGATCCATGGCAGACTTCGAGGCAGTGATCAAGTATGTCCAAGTTAGAATTCCAGGTGACAGCCCTTCTGGCAGTTCTCCTGGAGCCTGTGTGTGTGTGTGTGTGTGTGTGTGTGTGTGTGTGCGTGTGTGTGTATGTGTGTGTTTTACCCAGTACTGGAAGTTGAACCCAGGGCCTTCACACTCAGCTACATCATTGGCTTCTTTTTATTCTTTTATTTTGAGATGAGGTCCTGCTGAGACGGTAAGTTGCTCAGGCTAGGCTTGAACTGATGCTCCCCCTGCCTTGGCCTCCCACAATGCTGAGGTTACAGATGTGCACCATCAGATCTGATTCTCCTGGCTTGGTTTTTGTTCCTTACATTTCTGTCTTCCAGTTGCCAGATAAAATATAGGAAATTCATTTACATATGACTTTTCGATTAACAGCAATTAGTTAAGTATGGTCCCAATATTGCATATATTACTTAAAATTCTTTGTTTTCCTTTCTGCTCAGAGCTCGTCTCTCCCTCTCCACCTTCTGTATTCTCCTGCCTGTCCTAAAGACCTGGCTCCAGCGTGCACTGCGCAGGGCCCTTGAGACCCTGCACCTTCCCCTGGGCGCCTCCCGGCCCCTGCTCCCATCTCAGTCCTGTTTCTAGCATGTTTTCTCCTCCAGGCATCTCTTCCCTTCTTTCATCGCTTTTCTCAGAAGCCTCCCCAGCCCCCACGGCCACTCAGGGCAGGCCTGAGGCTTTGAGGGGGGAAGGGATGGATCCTCCATTACTCACCTTCTTCCTCGCCTCATCTCCTTTCCTTTCCTGGGCCAAAGAGATCATGAGTCTCCCAAAGTCACACAGCGGAAGAGGAGTTCAGAAACTAACCTTATTCTCCTGCCACATCCCTTCCAGCTTCCTATTTCCTGATGGAAAATTACTCTTCCTGAAATGGCCCAACTTGGTGATGTTTCTAATACCAAGCAACACACGAGAGTCACAGGCCAGGGCCAGACGTGCCTGTAGCTCATGAGACGGTAGACTTTTGAGGCTCTACGGGGTACTGAGGACTGCATCTCGAATTATCACTTGTCATGGGCAACATCATATCCTTAGGCCTAGAACATCATAATTGCTTGATAAATATCTGTGGGATGAATGAAAGAATAAATACTCCTCTGGGCTGGGGAAATAGCTCGGGTGGTCTAAGCACTTGCCTGGCAAGAGTGCAGGTTCAATCCCCAGTACTGAATGACGTGCAGGCCTGGAACCCTGAGCGCATGCCTCTCATCCCAGCACTGGGGAGGCTGAGACAGGAGAATCATTATGAGTCTGGGCTGTGTAGCAAGATCCTGTACTAAGTAAGTAAAGCAATAAACATTCCTCAGTTACTTATTTCCATTATTATCCTTCCCAGTGTTCACTCTTTCGTTCATTCTTTCTTTCTTCTCTACTTTACATGGACTTCGAGTTTTGTTCTCTTTTTCCTGTGATTCTCTCCTCCTGTTTTCTGTCCTTTACAGTTGTGTCATTACTTTTCAGCTGGAGAGGTTCTCTGGTATTCACTGTGGGTTAAACATTTTCTCTGTCAGGTGCTCACAGGGCAATTCACAAACAAAATCCTTCGGGAATATTAAGTAGAGATCTGTAGGGTGCTTCCCAAGTGTGGAGGTTGAGTCCCAGACAGAGGACACAGATTCCACCAGAATCCGTATCAGGCCCCCATGCCCACCCCACACAGCCCTGCTGCTCCATCCCAAGCTCTACCCCTCCTTTTGCATGGCTGTCTTACCTGCTTGTGCATGGCGATGCCTCCACAGTTGAAGGATGTTAGCACTAAGCGTTTACCCAGGGGCTGCAAACCCATCTGTGCAGGGGCCTTGCCTGTGCCACAGATGAGCAGGGCAGGTCAGGAGGGACTGAGCCTCCCTGTCCTGAGGTGACCAGTGGCCGCTCCATGTCCACTGTAGTCCGCTCACAGTTACAACCAAAGACACCACATCAGAATTCTCTAAAGAATCTCAAAGCCCACATTTCCAGAGATCCCCCAGTGTTCAAAAGCTGGTGACAGATTTACACAAGACACTGTTTCAGATTATGTGTTTGCCAGACCTGCCTGCTGATTATGGTTTGTAATCCCTGATCTTTATCTTAGGTCCATGTGCCATGCACCAAGTTTCAGGTTTCTAAGGAAGAATTTGCAGGCCCCAGCCAGTAGAATGTTTGCTTCCTGAAGGCAGATATCTGCATCTGCTTTGGCTATTGATTTATCTCTGGAGCCTACAACAGGGACTTACATATAGTAGAAGCTCAGTATTTTTTTTTTTTTTTTTAAGTGAATGATGTAGTAAATCCAAGCATAAACCATGTGATGTAAAAATAACCTTTACGGGGCTGCAGATTTGGCTCAGTGGTAGAACGCTTGCCTAGCAAGCTGGAAACCCTGAGTTGGGTCCTCTGTACCAATAAATAAACAAACAAACCTCCTCTGGAAACATTTCAACCAAAAAAAAAAAAAAAAAAAAAACTTTAAATAGATTCCCAGTTTTATAGATGGGGAGATAAAGGTTCAGAGGAGCCAAAGCTCCTGGTAATTTGGCAGAGCTAGTTGTAAACGGGGATTTCACCTGTACATCAGGCCGCCTCAGTGCAACTTGAGGCCCTGTGTGTGTAGCTCTGTGCATGTGTGCATACGTGCCTCCGGAGAGCCATCTGGGGCTGCTGCTGTAAGTGCACAGGTGGTGGTGATGGTGGTGCCTTTGACTGGCCGAAGAAGCCTTGAGTATGTTTCCCTCAGCCACTTTTGCTCAGGGTGCTCACTCCATCCAGAGAAAACAGCCCACCCTGCCCCTTCACCCCCCTCCAGTTAGGGACCATCCTCAGGGGTTTTCCTCCCACCCTCCTCCCCTAAGTGCCCAGAGCCCTGGGGGAGGAGGGAAAAGAACTGAGGAAGAGGGTGGAGGTGCAGGGAGGAGGGAGAGGGAGGGGGATGGGTTAAGAAGGAGTGTGTGATGTCAAGCAAAAAAGACAACATTAGACACAGATGCTGAGATGGCGTTTATCGCGGCAAAAAAAGGTGAAGTCGCCGAGGGAGAAGGGGGGAGGGTTGTGGTGGGGGCGGGGCCATGGAAGCTAATACATGGTGCACTAGGTCACACAACGGACACTGGGGGTGGGTGGGTGGGGTGGGCATGGCCCAGGCATGGCAATGGGGGGAGGAGAGGAGAGGGCGGTGGGCCCCATCCAGGAGCTTCTGGAGGTGGCAGGAAGAAGTGGGTGCGGCGCTGGTCGCAGAGGATGGAAGGAATCAGTTAAAGGGGTTCAATGGAGGCACTGGAGGCATGGCCACATTCCAAGACAAGGAATGCAGGACAGGACAGCAGGCAGGAGCCAGGCTGGTGGCAGCGAGCCCAGCCTGGGTCTTGGGCCTTTAATCTAAAACTGGGGAGAATCAAGAGACCTTAGAGGTCCTCCAGTCCCCCCATTTTCCAAGAGAAAGACAAGCCTGGGGAGAGGCTAGCTTCAGATTCTAAGGATTTAGTAATCAGTTCTCCAAACACAACCCCGACCCCCACCCAATTCTTTTTCTACCCTGTCTCCATCAGAAGGGGGAAGACTTCAATCTTCTGACTCCATTACTTCCTGGAGGGAGACTCCACAGGGGGCCTGGAAGATGAGCCTACTTCCCAAATGGGGCAACTGAGCCCTCTTGTCAGTCTGCATCCTTCCACACCGGCCAGGCAATCTACACACCCAGCCCTTCAGGAATAATACCGTTGCCTTTAACGCCTTTAGCTCTGGGGCAGGTGATGGGGCACACCTTGGGGTTCTTTCAAAAATCGAACCAGATGCGGGCCATGCCTCCAGTGGCCTGAGATGTCAACACAAGGGGAAAAAAAAATGACTCCCCACGTCCCCCGGCTCAAACCCAGTACAAAAGGGACTATTTACAATGAAGGCGTGGGGAGTGGGAGGGGTACAGGGGAAAATGTGAGGCCAAGGTGAGCGCTCCACTGGAGGGAGGCCACGCCCCCTGGGCCCGCCTTTTAAAGGGACAAAGCCAAACAGCGAAACTATCTCTAGAGGCTCTCAATCCCCAGGGCGGGGCGGACCCTAGGGGGGAAGGATAGGGGTGGGGCATGGGATGGGTTGCAGGTGGGGAGGCTTTGGCGGTGGGTGGAGATGGAGGAAAGGTAGCCACTGCCCCTAGCCTCCCCGCTCCCCCCTTGCCGGACACACAGTTTTCCGTGGGATGAACACAGAAAGGGTTAATCAAAAGAGTTCGATGAGCGAGTCTGACGGTCGAGTGGGGCGGGCTGGAGCAATGAGGCCGAAGGTTCCAGTGGCCGGTGGTGATGGAGTCACTTAGAAGATGAGAGGTTGGTGGTTTTGGGGTGTGGAGTAGGGTGGGGAAAGGGGGTGGGGGAGGGGGGGTTAGGCGGTCTCCACCGTATGTTTCTGGGAGGCCAGAGTGTCCTACACCGGCTGAGAAAGGGTTAAAAACCAACAGCCTTCACCACCACCGTCCCCACCGAGACTTTCCCCATCTCCTTCCCTGCAACCCAGCAGTCCCCAGCGCGACTGGCCAAGATGCTGGGACCCCCGACCCCACACACAGCTGCGGCGCGATGGACAGAAGCCCGTTCTGAGGCCTCCACACCGCTGTGTGGTGCAGAGAGGGACCGCGAGCGGGGCTGGACGTCGGGATTCCATGAGAGTGTAAGCCTGGGTCCTCGTCTCACCTCGCCCCAACTTGGGCATCGCGTTCCCATTCTGCCCATCGAGACATCCAGCCAGCCCGAGGTCTGGAAAGCGCCCCGCAGGCGCCCCCCACCCCCCCACCGCCCCCACCCCGCTAAGACCTTGCATTGGCTGTCGCGACAGGTGCGCTCCCAGACAGCAGCTTGGACGCCCAAGTTGCCTTTCGCATCCATACGGTCGTTAATACTTTTGCTAACGCTCATTCTATCACATCTAATCCTGGTCTTGAAACAGCAATCAAAGCGGGGGGCATCCTCCGGGTTTAGGGAAGTTGGTGACCAACCGGAAGCCAAGGGAGGAGGAGGGTTAGGGAGGGAGGAGCAGGCAGGAGAAACAGAACTAAGGGGTACTGAAGGGTTTGGTGGTCAGGAGGGGAGAGGTACCACCAGAGGAAAGTGGTACTGTAATGTTCCAACTGTTGCTCCCCAGCCATCTACCCATGGTTCCCATTTGCAAGTCCAGGGCAGGCATCAGGGCAGGTAAAGATGGCAAGAGCTTGCCTTCTGATCCTGCCTAATTATTGCAGTGAAGCCTCCTTGCCCATGTAGAGGTGGCTGGAACAGGGCAGAAGATGGCTAGGCAGGTTGGCTCAGAGTCCCCTGAAAGGGGAGACGAAGGAGGTGAATTTGGCACATCGAACCCCTTGTTCTCATAAGTGCTTTGAGTCCCTTCTACATTCCGTTGGTACTGCCCTCTGGGGCAGCAAAAGAGGGGCTGGGTTTGTTTTCCTCGCCCTGATTTCTACTGCTTTGCCCAGAAATTGGCAACAGGGGTTTTTCCCTGGCTGGTGGAATTAGAAAGCGGATCAAACAAGGTAGGGGTTAGTTTAAAAGGAGAGGTTTTTTTTTTTTTTTTTTTTTTTTTTTTTTTTTTTTTTTTTTTTTTTTTTTTTTTCTTCTTCCCTTTTTTCTTATAAAGAGTCTAAGAAAAATTCAGGGCAAGAGGAATGAGGAAGGGGGGGACCCAGTTTAGCTCAGTGTCCACAGACTTTTTAAATGCCTCCTAGGGTCCTCCTCAAAGGACGGTTCCACTTCCTCCACTCAGACAGGATCCTCTCCCCCCCAGAGCGGCTCAGTTCTAAGGAAGTTTGGCACTTTTTAAAATGGGGGAATGAGGGAGAGAGTTGAGGAGGCAGACGGACATAGACAAAGATAAGAGACGGACAGAGACACTGGGAGCCACAGACAGCCAGAGAGGGACATGCTGGGGGAAGGTACTGGAAACTGGAGGTTGACGAGAAGGAAGGAGACAATTCAATGCAGCAAACACGTATAAAGCACCTACTGGGTGCTGAGGAGCTGGGTGCACGGAGGCTGCTAAGAGTCTCTGAGATCTGATTGGCTAATAGGGGAGAGAGGGGGGAAAACAAAGAACTGATGGGTTTTTCATTAGTCCCCATCCTGGCCCCACATGTGTCCCTTCTGGACAAGCTGCAGCACAAAAGATTGAGGTCAGATTGCAGAAGGGATTTTCAAGAAAGGGGAGGGTGGTGAAGTTCCCAGGGTAAAATGGGGAAAGGTATGTGGCTCCCCACTCACCAACGTCGTGAGCAAACTAGCTCACTGAGCTAGCAAAGGACCTTTCAGATAGCCCTGGCTGCTGGGGTGGGGTCCCCAAGAAATGTGACTAGGAAAGGGTTACTTACACAGACACTCAAGGGAATGCTTTGCAGGAGGCCCAGCCTCCAGAGCCATGTCTGTGTGACAGGAGTAATGGACCCAGCTGATTGGGACCCAGACTCTTGTCAATGCATTTGTAGAAAGCTGCTGCCAAGCAGAGGATGCAAATGATACGCAAATAAGCTTATCTGCTCCCACCTCCCCAATCCCAGACCTTATTTCACCTCTCCCAGGTTTCTTCGCCTCCTTTTCGGGGTCTGGGGGATTGCAGGGAGATGCTTGAGCTAAACAGTCATCTCCACCTTTAGATGGAGATGCTGTGAAATACTAAAAGATCTTTTGGGAGGCGAAGGGAGCAGTGGCCTACCAAGCCACCCCCACCTCCAGCTCCAGCACCCCCCAAACCATAGAAGATATGTACAAAGTTATATTAAGAATTGTTTTGGCACTCAGATCTCCATCTGGGCTCAGTGTGGAGATTAGGGGTGGAGGCATCAGTGACAGGAGTTGGGACACGGGGGTGCAGGAAATGGGGCCTGCCCCTCACTCTGGAGATGACAAAGGCATGGAAAGTCACCCCAGTGCCCAAGCTATAGCCTCCCATTGGATGGAAGGGCAGGAAATTCAGTGCAAGGTACCTTGAAGGCTATTGCTTTCTAAGGATTTTCACATTTTGATTTGGGGGTGGCTCTCTAGCAAGGGGTAGGGGCCTCCCAGGCTTTAGGGTGGGAATTATCTCTGTGGCTTTT
This sequence comes from Myocastor coypus, assembly GCA_004027025.1. Taxonomy (NCBI): domain Eukaryota; kingdom Metazoa; phylum Chordata; class Mammalia; order Rodentia; family Myocastoridae; genus Myocastor; species Myocastor coypus. The sequence goes on along the minus strand of PVJA010015785.1, from coordinate 23,126 downwards.
CTTCCCTCCTTGTTTAGGGGGGACCAGGACGAGGCCAGATGCCCCCAAAGCCATGGAGAAGAGAAGGGTCTGGAAGACCTAGGAGGGGGACTAATGGAGGAGGAGAGCATGGGTACCCCTCCCTCAGAGATGCTGATGATGGAACTAGGGCACAGAGGGCCCTGCTTTGGGTTGGCAAAAGTGGGTGTGGTCTCCAAGAGGGCAAGGCGGGAGGAAGTGGGTCTCAGCTATCCTAGTCTATGGGGTTGTCAGGTCCTCTTATCAATGTTCACTAATAGGTCCTTAGAGCTAACCACACAGTACACTCCTCAAATCATTCTCAGGGCTTGTCAGACTTCATCTGAATATCCTAGTTCCTCAGAGCCCAAGGTGAGCACACCAAAACACTGATCCAACATCAGACACCATCCAAGTATGCCAGTCTGCTGGAAGCCACCAAGCTGATCTAATCCATTGGACCAAACACACTATCCTGGTTCAATAAATTCAACACCGGGCTATGTTGGCCTGACAGCCACCAAACATCTGGCTCACCAGAGTCAATGAAACAAAGCCACATGACACAGGCATGCACACAGATGGCAGGGGTGGGAAGGGGGTTCTTTAACAATACGTTTCTCTAGCTCTGTCTCCCAAGCCTCCTGCCAGGGCACATTTGTAGTCTTGGTGTGTTTGGACAGAGATGACCCTAACAGTATTGCTTCTGCCCCCCCCCCTTAGAATCCTCCAGATTGGATTCAAGCCCCACCCTTTATTCTCTTCCTATGAAGACGCCTCCAGGTCAATACCAAAGAAGGGTATGGGTGGACAGTCAAGGACTGGCCGTCATCCAGTAGAGGAAGTGCATGCTTCATTCCAGTGACATCACAGGAAATGACTTCAAGACAACACAGGAAGTACAAAACTCCCAGATATCACCTAAGTGACCTTCAAGGAAAGGTTCACTAAAACCTCATAGGAAGTCCTTGTCTATCATTACAAGGGGTGACCTCTGGGAAATTGGTTCCTGTGACATTATAAGGAGCACTCAGAAGCACCCCCAAAAGTACTTGACTCAATGATACCACAATGGGACCGTCACACCCACTGCTCTAGGAAAAGCCACAGATGCCACAGCAAGTCGCTCCAGCCTCTCACAAGAGTCCTGTTCGCAGCAGGCCCAATCCCAGAACTGGCTTCATTCCCAGCAGTGCCATCTCTGCCCCCATCCAACCTGACAATAAAAGAGTGAAAATTCCACCCAGAAGGGATAACTCCCACTGAGGGCAGAGCAGCAGAGGGAATCTAGGAACTCGGGGGTCTCTGCTCCAGATGCCCCATTTCAGCTCAAGACTCCTCAGCTATCTGTATTCCCATCTGTTTCCTGGGATCTGAAACTGAAAGCAGAGTGGGGTGTTGCACTTTAGGGGAGGCCCCTCATTTCAGGTGACCCAGAGGCTCCCTCCCCTCCCATTTGGAAACAAAAACTTTATAAAGGGGAAAAAAATGTCCTTACCAAAGGAGAAAAAGAGGGGAAAAGAGGAGGGAAAGAAAGAGAAAATAACGCTTTGTTTTCTATTAAAATCAACAAAATGCAATATATACAGATATCACACAGACCTGGGCCCTGGGAGAGGAGGAGCAGGCCCAGTCAAGCACAGGGAGGGAGGGAGGAGGGGTCAGCTCAGGGCCAGGGAGGGGCTTCTGAGCCCCTTCCCCAACCGCCACTCAATCCTGCCTATGACTACCAGAAGGGGAGGGTGCAGTCATGCCTACCCCAGCCCCATCCCAAGACAGCAGGTCCACACCAAGCTGAGGGTCAGGAGCTGGGGGAGGAGGGAGCAGAGGAGGAGGAGGAGGAAGAGGGGGAGACAGGAGAGGGGAGGGCGGGCGCACACCACAGGCCTCATCCCACTTTCTGGGGGTTTGAGGCCCTCACCCCCTGCTCGTAGGTGACCCGCTGGCTGATGAGGTATTGTGCGGCTTGCGTGGCCGCGGGGCTGCCCGTGATGGTGACCCGCCGGTTCCGCGTGCCTGGCAGGAATTCGCCCTTCTTGGAGATCTGGATGCGGGCGCCTGTCAGCTCCTGGTACTCCACCAACGTCTTGCCCCCCTTGCCCAGTATGGCTCCCACCAGGTTCTCGGGCACCGCGATCTCCACCAGCTCCTTGGCACTCTCAGCCGCCAGCTTCTCCGCCGTCAGGAAGCCCCCGGCCGCCCCAGCCGCCGCCGCCGCCGCCACCAGCGGGCCGCCCCCGGCCCCAGCCCCGGCGCCGGCCCCCGCCCCGAGGTACCCGTTGGCGGCCGCGGCCAGCGCGAAGGACCCCAGCGCCCCGGGCGGCGGCGGCGGCGGCGGCGCGGCGCCCCCTGCCGGCCCGGCTCCCGCCTCGCCCGCGTACGATGCCAGCAGGTTGGCAGCGGCGGCGGCGGCGGGGTTGGCGCCCGCGGCCACGGCGGCTAGGACGCCCGAGGCGGCGGCGGAGTTGAGGCCGAGGCCCAGGGAGTTGGTATTGTAGCCGTAGCTGGCCAGCGTGTTGAGCGCCGTGCTGATGGCCAGCAGGTCGGTGCCCGAGAAGGCGGGCAGAGCGGCGGGGAAGGCGCCCACGCCTGCCAGCCCCGCGGGGCCTAGCAGGCCGGAGGCGGCGGCGGCCGAGGCAGCAGCCGCGGCGGGCAACACATCCGCGGGGCTGGCGTAGGGCGAGCCGGTGGGGTTGGAGTTGGCCACTGGCCCGGCCACGTTGGCGTAGCTGATGTTGAGGCAGCTGCTGCTCTGGGGGTCTTCCTGTACCTTCTGCACGATGGCGCTCACGGCCTTGTGCACCTGCTCGGGCTCGCCGCTGACCGTCACTACACGCTCCTGTAGGTTGATGCCCTCGGGCTTCTGCGACAGCTGCACCCAGGCACCCGATTGTTCCATCACGGCTTTCACTGTGGCGCCTCCTTTGCCGATGATGAGGCCTGCTGTGCTGTTGGGGACGATCAACTTGGCCTGTGGGAGGAGAAACAGGGACACTGAGCATTCCTAGCTCCCCTGGTAGACAATAATGTGGTCCTCCTGCTTGTGGAAAATGCTGAGCTAAGAGCGGTGGCACAAGCCTGTAATTTCAGCTAAGGGGTTGGGGGAGGGCTGAGGCAGCAGGACCTCAAATTCTGGGCCAGCCTGAGCAACACAAACAGTGCCTGTCTGACAACTAAAAGGGCTGGGGATCCAGCTCAGGTACAGGGCCCATGACATCTTCCTATCACAATATAACAAATGGTAACCCTGGGTTGCATCCTCAATATGGAAAGAAAAAAGCTATTTCCCCCATGGTTGCTAAGTGAATAGTTGGCATTCCAGGGCCTTCTGTAGCCATATCTGAGGACTCCAAGTACTTCCCTTACATCCAGCTTAATGGCTGCTCCCATGGGGGCTCCTTCTGTATGCTATTTGTTGCCTGCATTTTCTGTCACTGTGAATGCTTTGTTTAGTTTGGTACTGGGGATCGAGCCCAGGAAGTGCCAAGCTACAGCTTCATTCATTCATTTATTCAGGGATTGGGCCCAGGGCTGCCCTACCCCTGAACTATATACCCCTGGCACTTTTTTTTTTGAGAGGCTCTCAGTAAGTTTCCCTGGCTGGCCTTGAACGTAGGATCCACCTGCCTCAGTTTCCTAGGTAGCAGAGTTTACAGGTACCACCATGCCTGCTTTCTGGGGACTCCTGACTCTCAGCCCTGGGAAATGTTTAAGTCCCACTTTATAGATGAGCCACTTGAGAACTGAGGAATGAAGGGACTTGGCCTAAGGCCTCCCTGATGGAAAAGGAGCTTAAGTCCATCGTCTTGGCCTCAGAGCCACTGCACTCAGTCTTCTCACTTAACCTCCTTGTTGTTCAGGGCTGAACTGTGTGCGCCTCGAATTCCTCTGTCCAAATCCTGACCTCCTAGTACTCCACAATGTGCCTGGGTGTAGAGATGGGGTCCTTAAAGATCTAATTAAGCTAAAATGAGGCCAGCAGGGTGGGCCCTCATTCACTGAGACTGGTGCTCTTCTGAGAGGACTTGGACGAAAACACAGACACACACAAAGGAGAGACAGTGTGAGGAGGCAGGGAGAAGACGGCCGTCGACCAGCCAAAGAGAAGTTGCAGAAGAAACGAATCCTTCTGTCGCACTGCCCTCAGACTTGGGCCTCCGAAAGTGTTAGAAAAGTAAATTTCTCTTAAGCCACCTAGTCACACTGGTACTTCATTGTGGCAGAGTAACACACAAACTCAGTAGTCTTATCTGAGAAATGAAGATAATAAAAAGCTTTAGGTCTGAGAAAGGCAGAAAATTAAAGAGGAGGCCTCATCTTAAGGACAGTCGCCCCCTTGTCAGCTGGAGAGCAGCCCCTCCTTCCACCACATGTGTACCCATGCAGCTACATTTCAGGTCAATCTTAGTTTGAGTGGGGACACTTTAAAACCAAAACTTCTCTTTTACATCTCCAAGAGCTTTTCTTTTTTTCTTTTCTTCCTCGTGTCCTTTGTTTCTTTCTCTTTTGTGCTGAGAATGGAAGTCAGGGCCTTGGGCATGCTAGCCAAGTATTCTGCCAAGAAGCTGCACTCTCAGCCCCCCTGCAAGAGAATTTCTATACATAAATTCCTCCTCAGAAATCCTCTCAGGTCCTCTTAGACCCATGGATTCTCTACTTCCCATCATTCTCCAAAGCACACATCTCTTCCTGTTTTCTACCCTCAAGGCAGACAGAAACCGGGTGTGGTGGCGCACGCCTGTAATCCCAGCACTTGGGAGGCTGAGGCAGGAGGATCGCTGCAAGTTCAAGACCAGCCTGGGCTAAAAAGTGAGCTCAAGGCCAGCCTGAACTACATAGCAAGACCCTGTCTCAAAAAAGACAAAAAAAAAAAAAAAAAAAAAAAGGGCAGACAGGGAAGGCTGGTGGAAGTGTGTGTGTGTGTGTGTGTGTGTGTGTGTGTGTGTGTGCGCGCACATGCGCGCACAGGTTTTGTTTTTGGTTATTGGCAAGGACTGAGCAGCATGGATATTCAGCATGTAAAGCCACAGGGATTTTTTTGTTTTGTTTTGTTGTTTTGAGACAGGATCTTGGTTTGTAGCTCAGTCTGGATTTAAAGTCACTTTGCTGGCCTCAAACTCATAGCAATCTTTCTGCCCCTGCCTCCCAAGTGTTGGGACTGCAGGCATGTGCCACCATGCAGGCCCTACGTCACAGATGTTTGCCCTTCACAACTAAAAGTAATTTCCTCACAAGACAGAACTACCCTAAGTCTTATGTGATATCTTCAAATGTCCCACTGGACATGTATGCTACAGCCTGTTTATGACCCTCTTGAGTTCAGGGCTAAATCCTATGATACATGTGAGAATGAAGTATGTTGCTTTGCATGCTTTAAAGAGTTACTTAGGGAGCACCAGCCAGATAGCTCAGTGGACTAGAGTGCCTGTTTAGGCAGGCACAGGGACCAGGGTTTAATCCCCAGCATGCCATGCCAGCCTTGAGCCTGGGGCATGCTGAGACAGATTTTGAGACTGGGTGTGGTGACAAGTGCCTGTAATCCCAGCTCTTGGGAGGCTGAAAACAGGAGGATCACTATGAGTCCAGTCTGTGTAGTGAGACCCTGTAGACCCTGCACTAAACATGTTAAATAAATACATAAATAAATAAAATGAAGAGTTACTAATAAGGTTCTCAGATTATTCCCTAGTTATCCAGGCCATGACCTCTCAAACAATAAAACATAAGAAAAAAAAAAAGAGTTACTTAGGGGGCTGGAGAGATAGTTCAGTGGTCTAAATGTCTGCCTGGTAAGTGCAAGGAACTGAGTTCGATCCTAGTACAGAAGGTTGTACCAGCCCTAGAGTTGGTTACCCCATGCCAGCCACTGAGTCTGGTGGTGCATGCCTGTAATCCCAGGGCTAGGGAGGCTGAGACAGGAGGATCACCATGAGCTTGAGCTGTGTAGTGAGACCCTGTGACAAATAAGTAAATAAAAGGCTTTTTTTTTTTTCCTTCAAAGTTACATATATTCGCAAGAGCACGGCTAGCAGTAAATCAGAGAAAGGCTACACTTGGTTGCTCTGAACTTTACCCAGTGTGGCCTATCATTTTAGAGAACCTTGACAGCAGCAAGAATGCCCATTTTCTTATTTTAGGGAAGAGTCTACAGGGTGTTCAAGGTCTCACTACTAGATCAGACTTGTAGTGATCCGCCTGTTTTCAGCCTCCCACAGGTGTGGGCCACCATGGCCAGTCTGCCATTTTAGCGTGTCTCGGTGCAGGGCCAGCATGGCAGGCCTGGTGATTGAACCTCCGGCCCCTGTGTCTGCTTGTAGACTCTTTAATCCACTGAGCTATTTCTTTTTAAACTTTTATTAACTAATGATCACTATTTGGCTGGCCTAAGAATGCTCACTTTTTAGAGGTCTCCAATACTGTATACTGGATCATTTTTTTTTTTTACACTGGATTACTTTTTAATTTTATTTATTTATTTATTTATTTATTTATTTTCAGAACTGGGGATTGAACTCAGGACCCTGTGCTTGCCAGGCAAGTGCTTATTTCACTGAGCTATCCTCCCCACTTTTTTTTTTTTTTAAATCAGAGTCTCTCTATGTAGTACAGGCTGGCTTTCAACTCACTACGTAGCCTCAAATTCCTGGCAATCCTCCTGCCTCGGCCTCTCGAGTGATGGGATTACAGACATATGACACTATGCCCAATTAACTTTGCATTTGTACAAAATTGTTTCTTTTACTGTGATCCTGGTGAATACTTCTATTTTAACACGTATCTTACTTTAAAACAAGTCACCTTCCTTTTATTTCACCTTATTTAAATGTTTCATGGCATAAATAAAGTATGTGGCATATCCATACCATGGAATATATGTTTGGCAGTAGGTTTAAATGAACACAGTACAGAATACATGTGACAGCATAAGTAAACCTAAAAAAGATTATGCTAAGTGAAAGAAGCCGATTATAAAAGGCCACATATGATTCCATTTACATGAATGTCTGGAATATACAAATTCACACAGAGAAAAAGTAGATTAGTGACTGCCAGAGGATGGGACAGGAGGTTGTGGTGATTGGAGTGGAGTTTCTTTTGGTGATGAGAGAAATACTCTGGAATTAGATGGGGTTCATGGCTTCACCTATGACTCCTTTTTTTGTGAATGTCTCGAATATGCAAATTTTAGGTGAAAAAAATAGATCAGTAGTGGCTTAGGCATGGGAAGGGATTAGCTGGGGGAGAGCAGAAGGTGATGGCTAAGGAGATCAAGCTTTCTTTTGGAGAGGACAGAAATGTTTTAAAATTAATTGTGCTAATGGATGCAAAACTCTGAATATAATAAAAGCTACTGACCTGTACACTTTGAATTGGTGAATAATATGTATACGGATTATATCTCAGTAAAGATGTTAACAAATGGGTACAAAGCAACTATGCACATATAATTTACAAAGCTAGAAGAACTGGGTTCCATGGTGCATGCCTTTAATGCCAGGTAACTGGGAGGCTGAGGCAGGAGGACCTCAAATTTGACACCAACCTGTACAATTTAGTGAGACCTTAACTCAAAATAAAAATAAAAAAGGTTGTACCAGGTGTGGTGGCACATGCCCGCAATCCCAGCACTTGGCTAGACCAGTCTGGGCTATAAAAGTGAGCTCAAGGCCAGTCTGAACTGCACAGTGAGACCCTGTCTCAAAAGACAACAAAAGAAAACAAAAAAAACGGCTAGGGATGTCGTTTAGTGGTAGAGCACTTGCATAGCATGTACTGGGCCCTGGACCTTCCCTAGCACTGTGAAACAAACAAATGAATAAACAAACAACAAAAGCTAGAAGAAAGAATTTTGTATGTTTTCACTGCAGACAAGGACAAATATTCAAGGAGATATATTTGTTTGACTTTAAATACCACATAATGTATATACGTATCAAGTCATCACATGGTACACCATTAATTTTCTTTTTGTCTTTTTGAGACAGGGTCTCGCTATGCAGCTCAGGCTGCCCTTAAGCTCACCTTTGTAGCCCAGACTGATCTCAAACTCACAGCGATCCTCTTGCCTCAGCCTCCCAAATGCTGGGATTGCAGGCATGTGCCATCATGCCTGGTGGCACACCATTAATATATATGCTTTTCAAATTTTTGTATTTTAACTCATACACTAATTAACTAATTAATTTTAAAATCTTTTGAGAAAAAATACCTTTTGAGTATAGTGGTTTTTTTTTTTTGTTTTTTTTTTTTTTTTTTTTTTTTTTTTTTTTTTTTTTTTTTTGTCAGTGCCATGGATTGAATTTGGGACTCTACACTTGCCAGGCAGGCACTTATGCTGCTGAGTTTATCCCTGGTCCCTTAGATATGTTTTATATGCATGGCTTAGGGAAGACCCGTTACTTCTCAGAGCTGCTTATTCCACACCTGTAAAGCAGCCGCATCACTCCTAGTTCATACAGTTTTGGCAAGTATTCAATGAGACATGGCTGGCCTTCTCTATGGGCACCACTCAGGCATCCTTAGTTATGGCAGAAGAGTGGCTATTTTCTCAGAATAGCGAAGTTCAATCTTACTGTGAAACCTTAGGCAACTGCTTTCATTTCCCAGTGCCTTCATGTTCTATGTCCAAAAAGAGCATCCCTAAGCTACCTTGTAGAATTATTAGGAAGATTCAGTGACTATAAAGTGATTGCGCAGTGGCTGGCACACGGGAAGCCCTAGCAAAGTGGCAGCTGCCTTCACGATGGCCTCACAAGGTAACAAACAGCATCGTAGAGCCATCCATAACCCCCAGAATCCTAGAATCCCAGGGTGTTAGGATAGCAGAATCTCAGAGTAATAATACAGGCCTGGAATCTCTGGTTCATATCATAACCTATAGAACCTCAGGAATTTGAGAGATAAGAACTCTGAAATGACCTTCAACATGTGTTAATAGCGTGTGCCACATATGTTTGTTGTGAACACTAAGGAAGTTACTACACAAAACTTTCTAGAAAAATTCTAAAGCATTGTAAGCTCTGTGCTTGTTGCTTCTGCTGCTGCTTTTATTTTTTTTTAAATTCCCCTGTCCAGCCACATGCTTTTGTTTTAGAACTTCTGTTTATTTATTTTTATGGCCGGCTCAGCCTGCCCTGAGGGCAGGGCTGGCGCAGCATGTGGTGCTGGGGATCGAACCGCAGTCTCTGCAGCTGCCTAAGCTTTCCTAAGCAGGCACTTTAGACCACTGAGCCATCCTGCCAGGCCCTTGAACTCACTTTTGTAGATTGGGAAGTGGAGGAACAGAGAAGTTAAGTGACTTGTGCAAGATACAATAGTAGAGTAGGGTTAAGATCGGAAGGCAGAGAGCCGGGCGTGGTGGCTCACGCCTGTAATCCCAGCACTCAGGAGGCTGAGGCAGGAGGATCGGTGCAAGTTCGAGACCAGCTTGGCCTACAAAAGTGAGCTCAAGGCTAGCCTGAACTGCATAGTGAGACCCTGTCTCAAAAAGACAAAAAAAAAAAAAAAAAAAAAAAAAAAAAAAAAAGAGATCGGAAGGCAGGCCAGACTCTGTACTGAGATTCTCAGGCCTTAACCCCAGAAATTCTCATTTAGTGGTTCTTAGTTAGGGCCCAAAAATCTGAGTGCTAAGCTAACTGGATGGCTCAGATACCAACTAGGGCTGAGAGGTAGAGCTTACAGGCATACAGTAGTCCCTTGAGTTTTTCTTTTTTTCTTTTTTTGAGGCAGGGTCTCACTGTGAAGTTCAGGCTGGCCTTGAGCTTACTTTGGTAGCCCAGGCTGGTCTCAAACTTGCACCAATCCTCCTGCCTTAGCCTCCCAATTGCTGGGATTATCCTGGCCTCACTGTTTTGTCAGGTTTTCTTGTCTTTCTTTCTTTCTTTTCTTTTCTTTTTTTTTTTTGTCTCTTTGAGACAGGGTCTCACTATGCAGTTCAGGCTGGCCTTGAGCTCACTTTTGTAGCCCAGACTGGTCTCGAACTCGCATTGATCCTCCTGCCTCAGCCTCCCGAGTGCTGGGATTATAGGTGTGCGCCACCACGCCCGGCTCTTTCTTTCTTTCTTTCTTTCTTTCTTTCTTTCTTCCTTCCTTCCTTCCTTCCTTTTTTTTGTTGCAGAACCAGGGATCGAACTCAGGACCTTGCACTTGCCAGGCAGGCACTTGTGGTGGGTTTTCAAGAAAATATTAATCTAAATTATCTATTGTGGAACTTTCACTATATTGCTGGATTTTGCAGTACTGTACAGTATATGTATGTTATTAAAATTAAATAGGTTGTGAGTTTAGAAAATAAGAACACTGGAAATGTGTTTTTTTTTTTTAATAAGTGGGTTGTGTATACTTTTTAAAACTTTTTTTAAAAAATTATTTTATTGGGGGCCTGGCGGGATGGCCCAGTGGTCTAGAGCGCCTGCTTGGGGAAGTTTGGGCGGTTTCAGGGACCGCGGTTCGATCCTGGGCACCACATGCTGTGCCAGCCCTTTCCTCGGGGCGGGCTGAGCCGGTCATAAAAATGAATGAATAAACAAACAAAGGTTCTGAAACAAGAAAAAAATAAATAAAATTTAAAAAATTATTTTATTTATTTTTTTTGTTTCAGAACTTTTGTTTGTTTGTTTATTTATTTATTTTTATGGCCAGCTCAGCCTGCCTTGAGGGCAGGGCTGGTGCAGCATGTGGTGCCGGTGATCGAACTGCAGTCCCTGCAGCTGCCTGCAGGCACTTTAGACCACTGAGCCATCCTGCCGGGCCCCTACCCTGGAAATGTTTTTAAAAGTGTGTAGAAGGGTTTGTAAAACCTTACAAATACATAAATACTAAAATAAATATAACATCAATACTTTGCTGATTTTCACTTATCACGGGGCTGTCTGGAACATAACCTCCGTGGTGAGGGACCATTGTATTTTCTTTGATCTCCATGGTATTTTAAAGACTGACTTAACCTTTTAAAGTCAATTGACTTCAAAGATTTATAGTTTCCTTTAAAAAATCTGGAAGATGTGGAAATGGTCCATGTTCCCAAATAGCAAGTACTGCATGGAGCTCAGTGGTGCCTGCCCTACTTAGGGAGGAGGTACCCTCTTGAGAGGGCCATAGCCCTTAGTCCTTCATGTTCCCTTCTGAACTGCAGAAGCATTTCAATTTATAATTTCTGGTTTTTCCAGAGGCTACATATAAAGAAAAACTGAGGCCTATGGAAAGGAAGTGGGCTCTGAGTAACCCATCAGGTGCAAAGGAACAGAAGGATCTAACGTTTTGGGGAGAGCTTTCTTTCTTTCTTCTTCCTCTTCCTCTTTCTCTTTCTCTTTCTCTTTCTCTTCCTCTTCCTCTTCCTCCTCTTCTTCTTCTTCTGCTTCTTCTCCCTCTTCCTCATCCTCTTCCTCTTCCTCTTCTTCTTCTTCTTTTTAGTGTTTTTGGTTGTTACAGGGTCTCACTACATAGCTCTGACTCGAATCAATCCTCTTGTTTTCAGCCTCCCCAGTGCTGGGATTATAGGAGCGTGCCAACACAAGTGGACTTGGTGGTCAGCTCAGTGCACATGGTTTTGGGGCTGGCACTTGGGAAGAACTTTCTAGGCATTAAATATACATATGAAGCTCTTGTCAAACATCAATGAGCAGTAATCACCAGCCTTAAATCTCTTAGTAGTGGGAATCAACCCCAAAGCCCTCCTTCTCAACTATATCCTCAGCCCCTTTTTAACTTTTATTTTGAAGTAGGCTCTCACTAAATTGCCCAAGCTAGGGGCTGGGGAGATAGCTCCATGGCAAAAGTTCCTGCCTGGCAAATGCAAGGTCATGAGTTTGAACCTCGGTCCCACAAAAAAAAAAAAAAAAAAAAAAAAAAAGCCCAGGCTGGGCTGTAAGTGGTGATCCTCTCACCTATCTCAGCCTTCCAGAGTGTTGGGATTACAAGTGCATGCCACTGCACCTGGCCCATAAATCTCATTCAGCCTCTGGTATTATAGGCATGCACCATCACACCCTGCAAATCCCATTTACAAATGAGACAAAAAGAGAAAGAAAAGGAAGGAAAAAAAAAAAAAAGAGAGAGAGAGGCATGGAGAAATCAAGTCATTTGCTCAAGGTCACACAGAGCAGAGCTGGTTTCAGCTGAACATCTGACTCCAGAGCCTGAGCCTCCTGCCACTATCGGTCTCATTCTTTGGACATCACAAAGCAGTAGTAAGGCTGAGGGCAAATCCTGCTTCTGTAACCTTTTGGCTCAAATGCATGGGAGTTCCAGTGGATTAGGGGGAGGAGGCGGGAGGCTCAGGCACAGATGGTAATGACCCCATTTTCTCTGCAACATCTACAAATTCTCGGTGAACCCTGAGCCCTCTGTGGCCACGACCAAGGCAGAGGGAAGAGGCAGTGCCCTCGCCTCCCTATAAACTGTGCAACGCTGGTAGGAAGCAATCTGGGACAGGTCTGGAGGGCGCGAGGAGCGGAGCCACTTCAGCACCAAGGACAGCGGTCGCGCTTCAAGCCCAGAGGCTGCAGTCTCTTTTGGGAAGCGACCCACCCTGAACAGCGGTCCTCCAGGGCTCTCCAGCCACCATATATCCACCTCTTGGCAGCGCTAGGATCCAAGAACCCCACATTCCCTGTCCCGAAGCTCTTTCTCTTGTCTTCGCTTCAAGGCACAAACCCTCATAAACGTCCTGACCACTAGCACCGAGTTTTTCTTCTCTGCATCCATCACACATGTACGTGAGAATAAGAAAGGCAGAAAAAAAACCAAGCAGCTAGGGCCATCATTCCGCCTCTTCCTGTCCCTACCCCCTATTGGGTCATTACTGAAAACCTGGGCCTTTGCCTAGAGCCCACCTCCCACCTGGGCGATGTGCACCATCGTCATGGCAACTGAGAGGTCTTAGAAGCTATTGGTTGGTTTCCTACCGCACCCTTACACCAACTGCTTCCCAGTAGCTGTGGCAACAACGGGAGGGGCGCTGCCCTCCCTGTTCCAGCCTTTCGTAGAGAGGGTTGAGTAGGGTAACGACCTGCCCCTTCTATCGCTAAAGAAACACCATCTCTATCTTCATAATGGTAATTATGGGGGAGGAAAGATAAGAGGCCATTTCTAGTATCTTCTGGAGTGGCTGGGCTATCAGTGAAGTCACTTCCGGTGAATACAGGAAGTGGGAAGCAGGTTGCTCAGAGAGACAATGGGATGAAATGAAAGGGAGAGGAAGATCTAGCGAATCTCTGAGAAGATGGATGAGTGGGAGGGTTTGGGCCAAATTTTTCACTCCCTCTCAATCAAGCCCATTCCAAGAGGTCTGAAGTACTTTGTAGACTTATGAGGGCTGACTCCCTAACAGTAATATTAACCACTAGCATGGATTTGATAAACTTAATCACATTGTCCCACTGAACCCTATATAGGCATTCAGGAGGTAGGTCCCCTCCTGAACCTCAGCAGCTTCACAGCAACCCACTGTCTGCCCCAGCTGACCTGCTTGGCTCTGTCGGGGTTCATCGTGGTTTGGGGTTGAAGGATGTTGACCACCTCAGGCTTGGTCATCGCTTGAGGGATTTCTCGGACCTTCTCGGCAATAAAGCTGTGCACAGCATTCAAGGCCTCTGCTGTGCCCTGTACTAGGCATACCCGCTCTGTGGTTCCTGTTGAGCAAGGGAGAGACAGGGCATACTCATCAGGCAGGAATGGGGACATTCCTGAGAGACAGGCCCCATTTAATGGAAGGGGAAAACTGAGGTCTAGAGAGTAGCTGTAGGCCACACAGTGAGTTTGGGCATGCTAGCATGGGTACTAAAGCCAGGACGGGTAGCGGGGAGAATGAATGGAATCCCTGTTTCATAATCTGCACTTTACCCTGTGGTGGGAGGAATGGAAGAATGATGCTTAAGTGCATTTTGATGCCCACAGTAGCCCTGGGCAGCAGAGCCCAGGCTCAGCTGCTGCTTCCCAGTTCTTTCGGGCTCCTTGGTTGCTTTGGCAACCATTCATTCATCACCCCCTCCTTCTAGAAGCAGAGTGCTCAGGCCTGCAATGGTTGCCACAGTAACTGGAACCCCCTTATCGGTCTGGCTGGCCAGGTCTTCAGCCCACCCCCAGGGGGATGAGGGACGAGGCCCTGTTGCCATGGCAATTCCTGAAAGCCTGCAGCGCTGGCCTCTGGGCTTTTGGAGAGGATGGGGAAGGGCTGGGGGATGGGGGAGGGAGAAGAGAGGTCTGAGTGCCTGCCTGGACCCACCAGATGGGGGACTGCAGGGTGGGGGAGGGCAGGGGAGTAGACAGGGGAGAGTAAGATGGGTCAAAGGCAACTCTTGGAGCAAGGACTGGGGGACTTGGAAGGCAGGGCAGGGAAGCTGCCTTTGCTGGATCTCCACCAGATATTGGCTGCATTTCTGACCCGGGCAAACTCCACCATTCTGTGTTGGGGGTGGGGCACAGGCAAGAGAGAAACTGGGTGGTGCTGGGATATATGTGTGTGTGGAAAAGAGACTCCACCATGACATGTGTGCACCTGAGGGTGCTTGCAGGCTGAGTACATGTATCTTAGCATGTCCTTGGTCAGGGCTGCCTAGATAACCATAATCTGTGTTTGTGTGTATAAAAGAAAGCACAGGGGAGATTTCAATAGATACAGACTACACTGACACAGGGATTCCAATAATGGGCTTGTGAGCATGGGTGTGTGGGAAAGGCAATGGTGTCACTGTGGTCAAAGTTATGTATACTTTTGTAAGATCAAGCTGAGTATGTGAGAGTTTGGGAGAAAGAAACAAACAAAGGGTCTCACCAAGTGGCACCAAAGCCATGAGATGACTGTCATTCGTGGACAGTGTGTGTGTGTGCCCATGAGACACCAGCTCCAGTGGGGTGTTCCAGGCTCTCTGCGTGACTGGTATGGAGTACGTGTAGGAAGCACATACAACCTTCTGACTGGCATAGTGAAGGAGAGAGAAACACAGAGCGAGGCAGACTCGGGTGTCAGGCTGGGAACTGTCTGGACAGCAGGTGTGTGTGTGTCCCCGTGTACTACGGCGAGACAAAGAAGGACCCATCAAGACTGGCCTGTGTGAGACCGCAAGCGCCTCAGTGACCCTGGGTGTGCCTGATGTGTAATGTTTCAGTGTGCCTATCTTCCTGAGAGTGACTTTGTTTGCAAGAGCCAGTTAGCTCTTTGGGTCTGTAAAAGGTCTTGAAAGTATGCCAGGCCCCGTGGCTGTGTGTCTGGGACATTTGGCACTGAGTGTCACTGTCCCACAAGCACTTTGGTGCAGTATGCTGATGCTACAGCCCTGACCCCTTGCTCACTGTATTTCAGTCGGGTGTGCTAGCCGTCCTATGCGTCTCAGTGTCACGGTGGGCCACTTGTGTGGCTGACAGTGCCCACCCTCCCTGAGGTACCCTCCTCATGTTAGTCCGCTCTACTCCAGAACAATGGCTTGGACTGAGCCAAGGGTGAGTCAGTGCGCAGGCGGCCTCCGTCTGGGTGTAAATAGGAAAGGGTGTGGGTCGGGCTGGGAACCCGGGGAGTGTGCAGGGGGAAGGGGAAGCCCCAGAGAGAACCTGGCTCAAGTGGCCAGGTTCCCTCCCCATCTCTGAAGGCTTCCCTCCAACAAAGGAGGTCTGTAACCTCCTTTCCTCTTGTAGTCCTTAACCAGGGGTCCATGAAGAGTTTGCGGAACGGGGGGAGTTAAACCCAGAAAAAGTACCTCATGATAACAGCTGGTGATTACGTAACACCAAGCGCCCGGCACCATTCTGAGCTCTTCGTTTATATTTGTTCCCGCACCATACGAGGTGGGCAGCATTCACCTCCTTGATTCCCTTCCTTGGTAAGGACACTGAATCACAGAGAAGGCTCGGGCTATGCCCAAATTCACTTCGCCAGAACAGAATGATCACGGCTTGTGGCCTTGTAACTCGGAAGCTTTTAACAATTATGCCGCCCTCTGCTAAATTTGGAGTTCTTGGGGTGATTAGTTGTATGTGTGCATGCTGGGAGCATAAATGACTGCAGTCCTGTTTTTATGATTTTGATATTAAGCAATAATATGTTTAATATATTTACTAAGTAGGAGCTTAAGGTATATATGCTATAAGTCAACAAAAATGAACAAGACAGACCTGTGTGTGTTGTGTGTGTGCTTTTCTCCTGTGAGCTGGGGCCAGAGCTTCATGCAAATGCTCAAAAGCAGAAGGTGTTTTAGAACCACTGGGGAGATCCAGCCTGGCAAGAGCCTGTGTGGCTTTGCCCAAGTACGCACTTCCTTTTGGATCTTCACTTTTTTATGAAAGACCCCAAAAGGATTGAATCTGGGACTCTGGGACCCATCACCAAGAAGGGAACACCTTTTGTATGTTCTGTTTCTCCACCACCATCTCTCACCTGCTTCCTAGTCTCTCAATGGGCAGTTTCTTCCTCCAGGTCGCCCTTCCCCACCTCCCCAAGCTCCCTGGGCTTTGTCTGGGTTCCCACGGTCTCTGGACTTCCCCATTCCAGCCCTGTCTATTCTGGGTCATCAATGGCATGGGTTCTGCCTCCCAGATGGCTTCGAGGTCAAAGAGGATGAGGATGGGATGCTCTGTCCTGCCCAGGGTTAGCATAGAAGAGTTGTTTGGAGCAAGCGTGTTGAATGAATGAATGAATGAATGAATGAATGGCAGAATGTCAGCCAGGAGCGGAGGGAAGTGTGTTCTTTGTCTCGCGCAGTAGCATCTCTGTCTCCTGGGTTCCTGCAGGTCCTAGGAACAGGAGTAGGATGTAGGGCACTACGTGCTTCATCTCTGAGTCAGTAGCGGGCACCTGCTGTGTGACCTGGAAGTTCCATGTTAGGGATGGGGTAAGGGTAGGCTGCTTGTCCAGGGGCTGGGGAGAAATGTGGGCTCACAGTGCTGATTCAAAATTTGAATAGTGTTTAATGCAGGAGAGCCAAGGACTATCCTATCTTCTGGTTTTCTCAGCAGCCTGGCCAGTGGAGTGTGTCATTGAGCCCAGAGGGAATGATGTGTCTTATGGCACAGAATGTGATTGAGGGTCAAAGAATCTAGTGTCCTCAGATGAATGTCCCAGGCAGAGGTCTTATGCACATCTTGTGGGCTACAGCAGTGCAGGGAAACTGGGCCAGGGTGGAAGAGAAAAGGAGGCGGTGTGCCTGGGTCACTGCAATTTTCTCTAAACTCTCTGCCAAAGCTGCTTAGTGAGGTGGCAGGGAAAGGAGGGAGGGAGAGGGAGAGGAGGGAAGGAAGAAAGGGCAGAAAGAAAAAGAGAGACAGAGACAGAGACAGAGACAGAGACAGAGACAGAGAGAAAGTCAGTGTCTTGGCCCTGCTCTCCATCTCTGGTGTTTGATCTAAACAAATTCAAGGGGACTGAAGATGAACTAGAGCCACTGCTGGACTAAAGATGCAATACTGTATTCGGGGGCCTTCCCTGGATTCCTAGATATCCCAGCCCAGACACTGGTCATGGAAGGAAGCTATGGAGGGTGAGAGATTTTGTGGGGGATCAGAGAAAGTGGGGGGCATTGAGAATGTATGCTTGGGAGGTCAGAGACAGATCCACGGAGGCAGAGAGGGAGCTTAGTCTGGAGAGGGGAGGAAATAAATCTAGGAGGGAGCTGAGAGTTAGGAGAAAGAGGGAGACATACAGGGAGAGACAGGCAAGCAAAGGTTTGCATGGTGGTAGGGACAGTGTCCCTGCATGAGTGACAGTGCTTTGGAGCAGCTGAATGTATAGCAAAAATACTCAGAGAGGGACAGAAAGAAAAACGGGAGGGTGAGATGTGGAAAGAAAAGGAAAGGGGGAGGAGGGAGGAGAGAAAGGGAGGGACGGAGGAGGACAGGGCAGGAAGGATGGACAGACAGAACTCTCCTGTTCTGTCTCAGAACAGGACAGACAGAACAGGAGAGTTCAGAACAGAACAGGAGAGATCTGTTCTGTCTCAGAGGACAGGCTCTGGGGATATCCAGACAGAACCTGAGAGGAGCAGAGAGGGCTGGGAGGTGGTGGAGCAAGGGGAAGGGGGAGGAACGCTGTGAGGACAGGGATGGGAGAGACAGAGAAAGAGAAGACAACGGGAGGATGACCCAGAGACAGTTAAAACCAGCAAGACAGAGGGGTTGGAGAGGGGTGACAAAAATCCAAGGGGAAAGACTGGAGGGTATGTATGTGTAACATGGATGGCTGGCCCCTGTACCCCAGGGACACTCTGACACCTGCCTCCCTCTCCACCCTAACTCCTCTGTCTGACCCGAGGGGGCAGGTGTGTGGGAAGGGACACATCTGCCAGCACATCATGCAAATGAGTCTATGAATATGCAGCAGGACCATTGTCTGGCCCTGCTCCCTCCCCCATCTGCTCAGGCCAGGCCCCCTGGGCTGGGGACAGCTCTGTCCCCTTAGGGGGAGGGGTGGCTCCCACTACGCTCACTGTCTGTGGGGCAGCCCTCCCTCCTAAGCCAGGGCCCACGTGGGAGAGAAGGGGGGAAGGGCGGAGGCCCAGCACAGAGACCTGGGCCATGCGTGGCTCACCAGGGTAGAAGTCTTTGGACTTGGACAGCTTGATGGTGGCTCCAGTCTCCTTCTGCAGCTGCACTATGGTCTGGCCTCCTTTGCCGATGATGGAGCCTGCGGCGTAGCTGGGGATAAGCACCTTCAGGAAGTATTCACCTTCCTCTGTAGGGCACACAAGGTGGACAGGAGTCAGGCAGGGAGGGGGCTTCACCTTTTGAAGTCACTGTCCTCTGCATCCTCCTCTGGCATCCAGTGGGTGGAGTAAACCTCACTGACCCACAGGAGCAAAGATCATGCCAACAGCAGTGAGGGAACACAGGATGATCTGTAGTCATCCATCCATCCATCCATTCATCCATCTACCCACCCACCCACCCACCCATCCATCCATCCATCCATCTACCCATTGTTATGGTTTATGTCTAGTTGTCCCCCCAAAGCCTCATGGAGTCATTGGGCGGGGACTTCTAGAGTTTGAGACTTGATCCAGGATCCCTGGGATTATGGGTTTTAGTACTGATGGGATTATGGGTGGAAGTACTTCTGGGATTATGGGTGTAGCCTAGGGCGGGAGCTAAGGCGGAGAGCCTGAATGTAATATAAAGAGAGACAGAGAGACAGACTGGAGCTCGAGCTGTTGCTGCTGCTCTGCTGCCGTGCTGGTTGGCTGCCTCTGCCGCCATTTTGTTGCTGTTCCGCCGCCATGAACTGGATGCTCTCCGCCCTGCTCCACTCAGCCTTGGGCCAGCCGAATATGGACTGAAACCTCTACGAACTGTAAGCTAAATAAACCTTTCCTTCCTTCATTTTGAGTGTTGGGTATTTGTCTCAGCAGTTAGCAAAAAGTAACTAAGACACCCATGTACCTACCCATTCATCCATCAATCCATCCATCCACCCACCCACCCACCCGTCCGTCCACCCATCCGTCCACCCGTCCGTCCATGCACCCATCCTACAAACAGTTCCTGAGCACTGCTACATGCTTGACGCCAGCCAAGAAGATGACAGTAAAAGCTCCTCAATTCCCTGGGCAATTAAGACTGAAAGTATTTAAGTGATTTGGCCAGGAGCTCATACAGCCACATTCTTCTAGACTGACAGATTATATCCCATGTCAAATGGCAACAAGAACAGAAAGAGGCAGGAAAGAGGGATGGTAGGCACAAAGCTTCGATATCAGATAAGAGACTAGTGCACAGTGCCCTGTTGGGCAAACACAAGGTCTTGGGTTCGATTCTTGCCCCTCAAAAAAGATAGGAGCCCAGTGAAGCCGTTCCAGAGAACCTAACACGCTGTTCCTACCACACCACTACAGCACTGAATGTGTGCTGGACTCTGTTCCAGGTATTTCACAAATGCCAGTCCCTTCAATTTACACAATGGCCCTGAGAAGGACATGTTACTTAAAGAATACTTCTAACTGGGCATGTTGGCACATGCTTTTTTTTTCTTTTTCTTTTCTTTTTTTTTTTGGTCTTTTTGAGACAGGATCTCTATGTAGTTCAGACTGTCCTTGAGGTCACTTTTGTAGCCCAGGCTGGTCTTGAACTCGCACTGATCCTCCTGCCTCAGCCTTCCAAGTGCTGGGACTACAGGTGTGCACGACCATGCTGGCTGGTGCATGCTTTTAATCCCAGTCCTCTGGGAGGCTGAGGCAGGAGGATGCCAAGTTCAAGTCTAACATGGGCAATTTACTGACTTTGCTGGTGTTGTCTCAAAAGAAAACATTAAAAAAAAAAGGTCTGAGTAAGCAGCCTAGTGCCAAGCTGCTTGGTTCAGTCCCTAGAACCATGAGATGAACAAATGCATGAATGAATACTTTATTTTTTTAAGAATTTTAAATTTCATTTATTTATTTATTTGTTTCAGAACCTTTGTTTGTTTATTCATTCATTTTTATGGCTGACTCAGCCTGCCCCGAGGGCAGGGCTGGTGCAGCATGTGGTGCTGGAGATCGAACTGCGGTCCCTGAAGCCGCCCAAGCTTTCCCAAGCAGGCGCTTTAGACTACTGAGCCATCCCGCCGGGCCCCATGAATGAATACTTTAAACATCCACTCCACAAATGAGGAAACAAAGGTGAAGAAGTCACCTATGTACACAGAACTAGTAGGGGACACAGCTGAGATCTGACCTGTCTGGCCTTGAGTTCACTATGTAGCCCAGGCTGGCCTTGAACTTATGACAATCCAACTCCTGTCTCAGCCTCCCAAGTGCTGGGATTATAGGTGCACACCCCCACCCCCACCCTGCCACTAGAGTCCCTGTGCTGTGAGCCATTACAAACAGGCTGTGAAGGGTGAACAGGTGCAAAGGTCCTGGGGTTGGCTGGTATGTGGAGTGTGCCCGGGATGTCAGGAAGGCCTGAGTGAGACCCAGGTTAAGGTGTGGGGGAGAGAGCAGAGGGGCTGCTGCAGGTGGGGGCTGTGGAGGAGGCTTGGAGGCCCTAGAACCTCTCTGGCTTTTACCCCAAGTGGAGGTTGAACCGTGGGATGGATACGACCTAACTCAGGTTTGCAGAGTGCACTCTGGTGAGTGTAAAGGAGCTGATTAAGAAGCAAGTGTGGAAGGCTGGCCGTCCCAAGAGGAGGGGACTGCAGTGGTCCCTGAGGGTGGTCACAGTGCCTGCCTGCTGGGGGTGTGAGGTGAGCAGAGGAGGGGGCTGGGCGCAGGAGACCCTGAAGTCCCGGGCCTGAGCAGCACCATGAGGAACACTCAGCAAGCGCAGGTCACGGTCTCCCCGTGGGCAGCAAGAATGGGCTCTATCTCTACCCAAGAGGAGACTGAGTCACAGGGGCTGCAGGAGGGAAGGCAGCAGCTGGGAAGAGATGGCAGCGCTGGCCGAGAGTCAGATCGCTTTGGTTCTGCCCTCCTTGCCCTTGCTCAGGGCCTCTGCCGCTGGTGGCTGATGAGCAAGTGGCAGCGCAAGGTCAGTCAAGCTCCTTAAACATCTTCTGCTCAGGGCTGGGCGTGGTGGCGACTCCTGTAATCCTGGCACTTGGGAGGCTGAGGCAGGAGGATCATGGAATTTGAGGCTAGCCTGGGCTACATAGTGAGTTCAAGATCAGTCTGAAATACCCAGTGAGACTGTCTCAAAACAAAACAGAACCTGTTGCCGCTTCCTACCCCCCTTGGAATCCTTGTGTACTCTCTCTGCCTCCCCCTCTTGCCCTTGAGGGCTCCAAAGATTAGCAGTGTTCCTTGAGCCTGGGGATGGGACCCCATCCCCAGCCCACCCCACTCCAGTTTATCGCAGGGATCTACTATGGGCTGCGGCCACACAGTGCACCCTTGCGTCCCCGGGACATGGGCAGTCAGTGTATAATCACGTAATAGTGGGTCGCAGTTACCAGTGGAGAAAAAGAAACCAGATCATACAGCTTTTAAAATGTAAAGTTTTAGCCTGAACTACATAGCGAGACCCTGTCTCAAACAAATCAAACACACCTCAAAAGTTAAGGTATTAAATCATCCCCCAGTGGTTTCAACTTTTTCTTTTAAGCAACGGAAGCCTATTTTTACTGGCTCACATGAAACTCAGGCATATACAATGGATAAAAGAACTGTTTGCACTAGGGATATAGCTTGTGCTGGGGTGCTGATCTACCATGGCTGAGACCTCGGGTATCATCCTCACCATGACCAAACCAACCAACCAAGCAACCAGTTCTATAAAGGAGGGGCGAGTGGACCACTAGAAGTCCTACACACCTGGGCCTGGCCTCCAAGAGAGAAGATTCTGCTGCGGATACAGCTCAGAGGTGCAGTGCCCGCCTGGCAGATTCCCAAAGTCCTGAGTTTGATTCCCAGTACCAAAAAAAAAGAGTGAAGGTTCCATTCACTGAGGGTGGTGGCACGAACCTGTCATCTCAGCTGTCTGGGAGGCTGAGGCAGGAGCTGGCACAGCCTGTGCTACATGGTGAGCTCAAGACCAGTCTGAACTACAAGGCGAGAGACTATTTCAAAACAAAAATAAATAGGACCCAGGGAGATAGCTCAGTGAAATTTAAGTGTTTTCCTGGCAAGTGTAAGGTCCTGAGTGCAATCCCTGGTACTGCAAAAAATAAAAATAATAAATAAATAAATAAATAAATAAGACCGGGGACGTAGCTATGTTTAATCCTTAGTACTGGAGGAGAATACAAAACAAAATGAAGAAAACTAAATTGGACAAGGTGGGGAGGTGGACGGGAGGGAAGTGAAGGTAAGAAGAATTAGGATGTGGGGCCCGGGAGCTACTTTAGTAGCTTTTAGGCCTGCCTGGCAAGTGCAAGGTCTTG
Source organism: Myocastor coypus (assembly GCA_004027025.1). Taxonomy (NCBI): domain Eukaryota; kingdom Metazoa; phylum Chordata; class Mammalia; order Rodentia; family Myocastoridae; genus Myocastor; species Myocastor coypus. The sequence goes on along the minus strand of PVJA010015785.1, from coordinate 352 downwards.
AGTTCAATCGCGAGCGCGCGCGCACACACACACACACACACACACACACACACACAATGTGTTAAGTACATGTACCAACTTCCCTTGGTGAATATAACCACTACGTACTGCAGACATGGACAAAGAACAAAAACAAAAAACCCTCAAGCTTGGTGGCACACATCTGTAATCCAGAACTCTGGGAGGCTGAGGCAGGAGAATCACCAGTTCAGGCATGTCATGGGCAATTTAACAACTTTATTTATTTTCTTAAAGGATTTTGTATTTTATTTATTATTTTTATTCTTGTTTCAGAACCTTTGTTTGTTTATTCACTCATTTTTATGGCCGGCTCAGCCCACCCCGAGGGCAG
>PVJA010015784.1:0-44682 GCA_004027025.1 Myocastor coypus | reverse complement strand
TTTTTTTTAAATTTATTTATTTATTTTTTGTTTCAGAACTTTTGTTTGTTTATTCACTCATTTTTATGGCCGGCTCAGCCCGCCCTGAGGGCAGGGCTGGCGCAGCATGTGGTGCCGGGGATCGAACCGCGGTCCCTGAAGCCGCCCAAGCTTTCCCAAGCAGGCGCTTTAGACCACTGAGCCATTCCGCCAGGCCCCGATTAAAGTAATTTTTAACTCATGAAGGAATCAGTATTGAGAGGAGCAGTAGGTTGTCCCATACTTTTTTAGAAAAGGAAGAGAGTTTGAAATGGCACCCTGTAAATCCTGTTGAATAAATTGGGTAAATGGGATCATAAGTGAGACATTTGGTAAATCATGTGAAATTTAGAACTTATGAGAGATAAAAAAGTTTTGTCTTGAACAGGATAATAGGCCTGGCTTTGGAATTTAAACCTACATTTAAATCTAAAATACCGTGTTTTAAGTGAAGTGAATACAATACTAATGATGTTGTTCATAACTCCTAAAAATGAGCATTTTAAGAGTCTTTAAAAACGTAAAGCTGACCAAAACCAAAAACAAAATTGACAAAACAGATAGCTTCAAGAAATAACTTACAGTGTTTGCGTATTTATACATGTACACAGAAGTACAAAAAATTTGAAGCAGTGATTTGTAACTTTGCACAGTTAGAATACAAGCTGTGAAAGTCTTACCTTGGCACTATTTTCTGAGCATTACCGTGCTCAGCAGGGCACGCGTTATTTTCTCTGGACATTGTCCATGTTCCCTGGGAGTTAACTTTATACAGAGATTCAGAATAACTCTTGATTCTTTCTCAAGAGATTTTGCAGGCTGCTTTTATTTTACTTTTAAATCTTTCCTTTCTCATAGCTTAAAAATCTGTGGTGTGAGTAGACTATTCATTTTTTCATCCTCCTTGTTTAGTCCAAATTGGGTGCTGACAGTGGCTTTGACTTCTAATATTTGGTCAGTTTTATTTCTTGAACTTGAGAACATTTCGGCTGAATGACCTTTACTATCCAAAATATTTTATAGTTGTTTCATTCAGTATCGTAATTAGAGGCTTTACCTAAAACTAAGTTGTCTTGCTCAATCTCTTGAAAAGGTGTTTTCTAGTGTCTGTTTTCTTAAGTGATTATTGGTAGTATATTGTCTTCCGGTCATGTTTATTTAGACTTGTACTGAATACTCTGTGTAGAAATGTATTAAATGCATATGCAGCTATTAAAAATTAGTTTTGTAACTTACATGAGTATAAACAAATTTCCAGAAGTGGTCTTTTGAGAAAGTAAGTAGTGCTTATGCCTGCATGTTGTATAGAAAAGATGTTAGCTGCTCTTTTCATTATGATTTATAACAGTTTTGTCTGCTTTTAAGTGTCCCCTTTAGTGCCAAGTGTAAAGATAATAAATCTGAACTACCAAGTTACGTGCAGTGGAAATAGCTTTGTAGTTTGCTTTTTTTTTTTTTTCATGTGCCACAGTTTTGTTATCTATAAAACAGAATGATGAATTTACCTCAGATTTAGGAAGATGAAGGTATGCAAACTGCCTAATATACTGTGCAGGCATTCAGTATTATCTTAGAAATAATAATCTTCCTCCCTAGTTTTCCTGAATAGCCTTTAAGCATCTTGTATATACTGGACTACAACATATTGTGCTTTATACTGCTTGATTTTGTTTTGTTTTTCATTGTGAACTTCCTCTTAAAGGACAAGGACTCCTAGTGTTTGTTTACCAAGGAGTTTGATAATATTTGTCCTGCTCTGGGCAGTTATACAAAAGACCCAGGATTAGGTGGCTTACATAAAGAAAAAGACAAAACTTAAAAGGTACTTATTTTTTAAAGGTTCTGGAGGCTAAGAAGTTAAAGATCAGGGTGCTTCAAAGTTGTAGGTAACTGTCTAGGGTCTTCTTCATCTTAGTTACCTTTTTACTGTAACTTTATGTAGGGGAAGGGTAGAGGGATTTCTGTTGGGCCTCATTTATAAAGGCAGTAATTACAAGGGCAGATTCACAAGGGCAGATTTTTCCTAAAGCTGTACTTGCTAATACTATCAACTTAGTGTTTCTGTTCTGTTAGGCTTTCAGTATAGGAGTTTTGATTATACGTATTCAGACCATAGCATGGGAGTATGCTTAAATTATCAGTAAATTACAAATGATCAACTAACATTTACTAGATATCTGTATGAGCTGTGAGATTACCTAGGGCCTGTCATTTGGAAAATTGTCCTTGTAACACCATTTTTTTATGTCACAGTGGAATTTCAATCTCCTTACTCTTTCAAGTATTAGGAATTAGGTCAGAAGTCTTCCTGTCCACTTTGGAGGTATGTTAGTATTTCCCACAATATTAATGTAAGGGAATTTCCACAGGTTGCTACCAATGGATCTTTTTTCTGTTAATAAAGCAGATGAATTAAAAGTACATTAAATAGGAATGTTAATCTTCCAGAAGTGAATCCAGATGTGAAAAGTTTGAAATGAAGATGCTATGTAAGTTCTTTATATGGAAAATGAAATGGTTTACTAATAAATACATGAAGAATTTCTTTGCCAGCTTTCAGTTTCGTTTAATCTCAAGTGTCACAACACTGAGCTATCTCAAGCCAGTAAGTTCTGATCAGAATACTTTGGAAAGCATATTCTGAGAGTGACTTAAAGTCAGTATTTTTCCTTAAGACTGCTCTTTACACATCAGATTTATCTAGAAGTTGAATGTTAGTGTTTGATTTTAATATTTGTTGTAATTTATGGCCGTAAAATAGTATACATAAGTTTAGGTGCTTCAGAGTTTCAACAGTTGCAGTGAATAGAAGCCCAAGGACAGTTGAGATGGTGGAAGAAGCACACTCATTTTGGTGTCAGACCATCCCAACTTACCTGCCTTCTCTAGCTTCCTGGTCAGGAGTAGCAGGTTACTTAGTTTTTTTGCTTTGCTTTGTCAAATGAAGATGATACTTGCTTTGTAAGGACTACACTTTTCAAATGTGATTTTGATTTTCTTAAAGTGTAGTGTATTAGTTCTGTGCCAAATGACCTTGTAAGTGATTTAGCAATTTACATATGAAAACAGATTGGCTTGTAGTAAACAGGCAGTGGGAACCTTGGTAGATTTTTATGCTGCTTTCTGTTAACATTTTAAATTGTTTTTATTTTTTTTAAATTAATTTTTTGTGGGACTGGGTTTGAACTCATGACCTTGCCCTTACCAGGCAGGCACTTGTGCCACGGAGCTATCTCCCTAGCCCCTTAAATCGTTTTTAGAAATACAACTTACGTATTTTTAAAAAATATGTTTAGTACAGAATCTACAGGTTCTCATTACACAGATTAGACTCATAGTGATCCTCCTATTTTCAGCCTCCCAAGCTCATGCCACCACACTCAGTTGCAATCTCAATATGCCCCGAAGGTGGGGAGGGGATGGCATGGCATGGCATGGCATGGCATGGCATGGCAAGGCAAGAACCCCAGTCCTTGCGTCTGCCTAAGCAGACGCTTTAGCCCACTGAGCTATCTGGCAGGCCATGGAAATGTATTGTGTGTAAATGTGAGTTTATTTTAAATTTGGTAACTACATGTAAACAATAGATACTTGTTTTTGCGACTTAGTATTATTGATACAAATTCCTTTTGTAATTTGTTGTGACCTTGACTTCTTCCTGTTAACTTGATGAATGACAAATCATAAAATTTAACTGCTTAGATTATTAGATTTTAAAATAGAAGAGCATGTAGGGGACAGACCTATACTGGAGTTAAGTTCCAGCAACCATAAACAAGAAAATGCTGTAAAAGATTGTGTCTGGATCATGGATGAGAGTTTGGTGTAATTTTTTTTTTTTTTTTTTGTATTTTAGGGAAGGGTCTACAGGGTGTTCAGGGTCTCACTACTAGATCCGACCTGTTTCCAGGCTCCCAAGAGCTGGGATTACAGGTGTGCGCCACCACACCCAATCTCAACTGCAGGGGGCGTGGCCAGCACTGCAGGCCCATCAATTGAACTCAGGCCCTTGAACTCGGGCCCTGTGCCTGGCGCTTTAATTTGCTGAATTGTTTGGCCAGCATCTGTATTGTAAGCAAAAGCAGCTGAGTTGTGAGTCAGCCTTGAACATTTCTTACACAATCAAGCACCAAAACCTTTCTCTTATCTGAACTTGTTGGCCTGAATGGGGTTTAAGGCCGTTACTCTCAGCTGCTTAGTATTTTTGGTCTTCTGTACCTGCATGAAGTTTCTTTTTCCTATTTAACAAGTAGTGTTGCACAGGGATTTCATAGCTGAGTAAAGATGCCACCTGTGCAGCCCTTAAGCCAGCGGTTCTCAACCTGTGGGTTGTGACCCCAGCGGGGGTCGAACGCCGAAAACACAGGGGTCGGTCGCCTAAGGCCATTTCGAATCGTAACTGTAGCAAAATTACAGTTTTGAAGTAGCCACCAAAATTATTATTTGGTTTGGGGTCACTGCAACATGAACTGTATTTCGGGGTCACAGCATTAGAAAGGTTGAGAACCACTGAAGCGGAAGCTCCTTTCATGTGATGACTTGTGTTTTCTGTCTAAAAAGATGGCTTGTCCATTTCAGGTTTCTAGTGAGAAAGCTCAAGTGGTGCTATCTTGTACACTGTAGCTGCTTATCCGAAATTTGCTGTTTTTTTCTTTGTTGGTACTTTATGCACTGCAGCTACTACTATGAGAATTATTTTTTCATATTTCCAACAAATATTTCCTTCACATCAAATGTTAAACATAATGCTGTTTATGTTTAAAGGAAAGGTTGAAATGCCCAACAGTGTTTTCTGTGTAAAGTTAATGAGCCATATGGGAAGATGGCTCATTAATAATCTTAATACTTTTTAGTAATCTTAATACTTTCTCTTGAGAATTTTATTTATTGTGCCTCTGTGTTTATGCATCAGTTTTGCTAATCATACAGTGTGCTACAAGTAATGACATTTAGTGCTAAATATTTCAGTTTTGACTTTGGGATTTAAAATTATGTCTTTGAGTTTCTGTTGTACCTAACATATGTTGATTAATCTCATTCTCCAAAGGTTAATTAGGTAACTTTTTCCGTACTTTTTTTTTAAGAATTTTTTATTTTATTTTTTTTCTTGTTTCAGAACTTTTGTTTGTTTATTTTTATGGCCGGCTCAGCCTGCCCTGAGGGCAGGGCTGGCGCAGCATGTGGTGCCGGGGATCGAACCTCACAGTCCCTGCAGCCGCCTAAGCTTTCCTAAGCAGGTGCTTTAGACCACTGAGCCATCCTGCCGGGCCCCTTCCCTACTTTTTTGAAGTGAGCTGACATTATGTTCAGGCTTGGTAGTAGAAAATCTGCTGTTTAATATGATCTAAATGCAGAGATTTGAAGAAATGAAAAGGTTCCTTAAGCATGTTCTTTTTTAATGTATTTAGTATAGAGTCTACAGGATCTTACTATGTAGATCAGACTCTTAGTGATTCTCCTGTTTTCAGACTCCCAAGAGTTGGTATTACAGGCACATGCCACCATGCCCAGTCTCAATCACTGTCTCCCCCCTCCTGCAGGGCCAGCAGGGCACACTGGGGATTGAACTCCTTCATTTTTATACAGTATCTTACACACTTAGCAGTCTCTATAACCTTAAACAAGTTTAAAGTATTGAAGGGAAAACAGCTAAAGTGTGCTAACTCAAGTAGGAATATACTGTATTTGGGAAATTGGAAATATATCTTAAAGTAGACCACATTATTGAAATGTATTGGAAGAATTGAGCTAATTTTAGTTTGTGAGGAACATTTACATTAATAATTATTGAAAAGTCAGGTAATCTTAAAATGGAAAAAGGTCTTGTCTTATTTAACTCAGTATGGGATCATATTTTTACCCCTGCCTTGAAAATTCCTCTTACTCCATCTTTTGGACCAAATGAAAGATAGAGAGCAGTGAATTTAAAAGTAGGTGGATCTCAAGTGGAGAATAGGTGGGAGTCACTTACCTCAATTGGAAGGGAGTCATTTCTTTTCACCAGGATAGAGGATTCTATGAAAATAATACAATTTGTGTTTGTATGGGGGGGGGCACACTCAGTTTGATCTTTTTCTATGTATAAATGTAGACACTGATAAATGTTAGAATTAAATACCTTCTGGTTTATACAAGCCTGCTTACCCATAGTGGGCTCATGAACTTTGTATGTATGGACAATATGCTCTCTGGGTTTTAGAGTTTAAAGTAATATTAAGTAAAAATAGACAATACTAGGTGTCAACCTGCACAGTGTACTAAAGGTTTGGTATATAGCCTTAATTTATTGCATGTGCTGAATTTGACCATGCACTCCTAGGAGGAGGAGTGGAGTGTTTTGTGTTTTCCATACTACTAGTTGATGCCAGATTTTAAGAAATAGGGGCCAGGGTTTTCAGTGGTCAAAATAAGATGACTTTAGGTTTTATTTTAGACACTAGTATATGTCTAAAATTGCCATAGTACTAACTTTTGCTTTATTCTTACTAGAGCATTTTAGGACTTTTTGTTTTTTGTCCAGATTTTGTTCACTTTATTTTTCTTGTGTGAAAACCCAGCTTTGTAGTTGTTGCTGGAGCCTTGTCCTCTGGACACAGACTTTGGTGTGAGTTCACAGGACAGTTGGTGAATTCCTGGTGGGCAGGGCTGGTGAACACAGTCTCTTCCCAGAAGTCAGGGGTCAGATAGCTGTAAGTATTGGAGATGGCACCCAGAGTGGCCGTGGTGTAGGAGCCAGGTGGCCATGTAGCACCTGGCAGAGGTGCAGCAGTTATTGGTTCCAGCCAGCAACAGCAGCGGCTTCTTGGACTTGGGAGCTGAGATGATGCCAGTGCCTCTGGGGGCAGACATCAGACACACCAACACAGATGTACTGACGCAAAGCCACAGTGGCTCTGTTGCAAGGGTTAGTGTGGTGCTTACAGATCTTACTCCCCAGTGCCTCTCTGCACCCAAAGAGGGAAGTGCTTGGTTAGCATGTTAGCTCCTCGGATGCCAATGGCATGGGCACTTAACGCTGAGACCAGTATGTCTGTTGTAGTCTCCAGTGGCGACAAGTGCCTTGAACCTGGCCAACGTGAGTTTGCTTTTGGATGGGAATGGTCCTTACAACTTCATCTGTGGGGGTATGTGTCCAGCAAAAGTCATCTCAGGCCCTGGGTGGACAGGCAGAAGAGGTAAATTTGTTCTTCATGTCTTGAGCATCCCCCAGTTTGGTGACTTCCTCAGTGGTACTATCAGCACAGAAACCTGAGATCCTGAACCTCCCTGCTCTTAGTGTTTTACTGAGGAAGAAACAGTTCCGTTACAAAAGTGGGGAAGGTGATGTTTGAGGTAGCTTGATTTTATATTTAATGTATCTTAAAAGCATAGGAACGTATTCTAATTATAAAACATTTGAAACACATAGAAGACAATATAGCAAACGAATAACAAATTATGCTACTTGGGGAAAAAGTAGTTTTACATATCCACTTGTAGCAACCCCTGTCCTCCAAGGCTTCTACTTTTCCTCACCCAGAAAGAGCTCTGGTGGTTGTTGAGTATCTTAGACATTCTTATACTTAGCTGTGTGTGTGTTCATAAGGAATATATAGTGTCAACACTTTCATAGATTTTTATTTGAGCGAGTAGAAAAATAATAGATATGACAATACACAATTTCAAGACAAGAAACAAGATAGTCAACCGTGGTTGCTGTATTGCACATTGTTGTCTTCAATGTAGTTGCTCATTGTAAGTATGTAAATTATTCAAAGTAAAAATTTTAAGCATTAACTGTTCCCTTCCAAAAACCAATAGAAATTAGTATAATCATCTCAGCCATACGTGATTTTATTTCCCTTCCCTTTTTCCTTTTCTCTTTCCCTGCATCCCAATTGTTTATTCCTTTTGTCCAGTTTCTTTCCCTTTTACTCTGTCTATGGTACGTTTTAGATTTTGTTTACCCTTTACATTCTTACGTTAGAAAGAGAATACGATGTTTATACATGTGGGTCTAATTTCTTTCTTTCTTTTTTTTTTGCGGGACTGGGGCTCAAACTCACGACCTTGCACTTGCCAGGCAGGCACTTGTGCCTCAGAGCTGTCTCCCCAGCCCCTAATTTATTTCACTTCTGAATATAGCTTCCAGTTGCATCCATTTATCTATAAAACTGTCAAGTTTATCTTTATAGCTGAGTAATAATACTCCATTGCATAAAAATACCATACCCTTTTTATCCATTCCTCAGTTGATGGGCATTTGGGTTGTTTCTAAGTTTTAGCTGTGAAAAATTGTACTACTGTAAACATGGGTGCACATATATTGGTGTGGTGTAATATTTTCAGTTCTTTTTGGAAAAAAATACCCAGGAGGAGAATGGAACTTGTAGTCCTAGTTTTTTGAGCAATGGTTTCCAGAGTTTACACCAGTCTTCATTCTCACCAATAGTAGAGAGGGGTTCCTTTTCCCAACAGCCTCTCCAACATTTATTACTTGATTTATTGATGATAATCTTTTTTTTTTTCTGGGTGAGATGGAATATCAGTGTTTTAATTGGCATTTCTTAAATGTTTTATTTTGTTTTGTCTTTTTTGAGATAAGTTCTCACTGTATATTTTAGGCTGCCCCTGAACTTAATTACTATGTAGCCCAGGCTGGCCTTAAACTTGCAGCAATCCTTCTGCCTTGGTCTCCCAAGTGCTGGGATTCTAGGCATCTGGTATCATGCCTGTTTTATAGATTTTTTTAAAAAAATGTAATTCAGTTTGCTTTAAAAATCAACAACAAAAGGCCTCTATATTTTAAGTTTTCTGGATATGCATGTTGGTATATATTGCTCCTCGTTTATTTGGCTTTGCTGATGTCTAATACTCCACTGTGTGCATGTGTAGAATGTATTATAGTCCAGGTATTTTTCTTGGGAAGAGCCCTAGACATGAAATTGCTAGGGAATAGGAGGTGAGTATCTTCATTAGATATAGTATTGCCAGATTCTTCTGTAAATGGATTTTCTACAGAGGCATTATGGTGTCCAACATTCTTCAAACTTGGAATTGTCAAATTTTAAAATATTTGCTAAGCCGGGTATGGTGGCGTATGCCTGTAATCCCAGCACTTGGGAGGCTGAGGCAGGAGGATTGGTGCGAGTTCGAAACCAGCCTGGGCTACAAAAGTGAGCTCAAGGCCAGCCTGAGCTGCATAGCGAGACCCTGTCTCAAAAAGACAAAAAAAAAAAAAAAAAAAAAAAAAAAAAAAAAAAAAAAAAAAAAAAAAAAAAAAAAAAAAAAAAAAATTGCTAATATGATAGAAGGGAAATGGTATCTTGTTTTAATTTGCATTGACTATTCTGTTTTTGGTAGAGATAAGAATTTTATTAGCTTGCATGATTTAAATGCCTCACAAATTAAGTAAATATTTTTACAAGAAGCAGAGTCCTATCGTGTAACATTTATGTTTAAAAAGAACCTAGTAGGTTATTTTATCTGGCCTTATTTTATAGTGTAGTCAAGTAAAGTTTTCAGAAGAGTAGTTTAAAATCCTGATCATTGTATTTTCTTTTCTAGTATAGAATTGTAATTTTTAATGTTAAAATTGTCTCTTTTTTCTCTGAATTATACTTTTTAGGAGATAGCCTTTTTGTATTGTGTGTTAATATAAACGTAAGTTCTTAAGTTTTTTGTTTGGTTAATGTTTATTTTTTGTGCTTAGGTTTCCCTAAACATTAAATACTGAATTGTTCCCACATAATTCTTAAATATCATTTGTATCATCTCCCATGTTTGTGTCAGATTTTAAGTTTTTTTTTTTTTTTTTTTGTATTTAGTACAGGGTTTACAGGGTCTTACTATATAGATTGGATTCCTAGTGATTCTCCTGTTTTCAGCCTCCCAAGTGCTGGGATTATAGGTTCACGACACTATGCCCAGTCACAATTGCTCTCTCATCATGCCTCGGGCACCACCAAGACAAGCTGGGAATTGAACCCCAGTCTCTCTGTCTGCCTAAGCAGGCATATTAGTCTGATGAGCATTTTGAGGGGTGATATCCTTTGAGTTTTTTCTTAGTCTACACCATTTTAATGATTGCTAAATGTGCAGTGACATTTCTAAATGTGCAATTCATATTATTGAATGTCCACCATGACCATCTACCCCTGAAGTTTTTTTTTTTTTTTTGTCTTTTTGAGACAGGGTCCAGCTGTGCAGTTGAGGCTGGCCTTCAGCTCACTTTTGTAGCCCAAGCTGGTCTCAAACTTGCACCGATCCTCCTGCCTCAGCCTCCCGAGTGCTGGGATTACAGGTGTGCGCTGCCACGCCCGGCCAATACCCCTGAAGTTGTGTTGTCCTGTTTTTTCCTTTTTGCTGGCTCAGGCTGCCTTAAGCGCAGGTCTGGTAAGACATTTGGAGCTGGGAATTGAACCGTAGTCCTCTGCTTGACTGGGTTTGCCCAAGCAGGTGCTTAAACAATTGAGCTAACCTATAAGCTCCTTGTTTTCCTTCTAAACTGAAACTTTATGCCTTTTAAGTTATAGCTCCCCATTGTCACATTTGTCCTTTTTTTTGTTGTTGTTTGTTTGTTTGTTTTTTGTGGTCTTTTTGAGACAGGATCTTGCTATGCAGTTCAGGCTAACCTTGAGCTCACTTTTGTAGCCCATACTGATCTCAAACTCACACTGATCCTCCTGCCTCAGCCTCCCAAATGCTGGGATTACAGCACCTTATAGATCCAGACTCATATATTTAAACATTTGTGTTCAATGTACTTCACTTAGCCTAATGACCTCAGGATTCACCCATGTTTTAATGTGCTAGAATTCAACTCTTTAAGGTTAAATATTGTACTTTAGCTGCTTCTATTGAGAAATATAGCTTGTTCACATTTTGTGGCTATGTTTATAGTGCTGCTGTGAACATTAGCTTCACATGTTTGAGTCCCTGCTTTTAGATCTTGGTTTGTCCCTATGTGTAGACTTGATTACAGATGTGTGCTACCATGCCTGGCCGCTTCAGATAAGTTCTTTGTCACATAGATATATGTATTTCTTTGGCATTTTAACAGATTTTCTGGCTCCTTATTAAGATAGTGTTGAAATCTCCAGCTACAATTTCGAATTTGTTAACCATTTCTGCTTCATACATTTTAAAGCTGTGTTGTTAGATATGCAAATACTTAAAAGTGTGAAGTCTTTTTGGTGAATTGTTATTTTGACAAACCTGTTTATCCGATATTTCTCTTAGTGTCTCACCCTAAGGTCTCATTTGTCCCTTGTCAATGTAGCCACTTAGTTTGTGCTTATTTGTCTTTTGCTATCCTATTACTTTCAACTGAGCTATGGTTAAATTCAATATTTCTTTTTGTCTCAATTATTATTCTCTACTTGCTGGGACAAATACCTGACACCCAAAATGATGGAAGGAAAAGTTTATGTAGCTCACAGTTACTGGAGGTTTCAGTCCATACTCTGCTGGCTCCAAACTCTGCTGGCGCCAAGTGGAGTTGCATGTGGCATGTGGCACAAAGCAACCTTTCATGGCCATGGTAAAGAATAGAGCAAAGAGTGGCAGCAGCTCAGGCTGCTAGCTAGCCTCTCTTCCCTCTGAACAGTGTAATGCAAATTACTTGCCCCAGGGTGGGTGCTGCATCCATACCCACAATAATCATTCATGAACTCCAGAAGCTGCTCCATGACTATATGAGGCTTTGCTGGGTGGGGGGAACAGCTAGACCTGAAGCATAATACTTTTAGATAGCATATACTTGTCAGGTGTGGTGGCACATGCTTGTAATCTCAGTACTTAGGAGGCTAAGGCAGGAGGATCACTTTAAGTTTGAGGCCAGCCTGGGTTACAAAGTTGAGTTTAAGGCCAGCCTGAACTTCATAGTGAGACCTACCTGAAAATGACAAAAAAAAAAAAAAAAAAAAGCATATACTTGCATATTTTTGGATTCATTTTTACCATATGTGATTTATGAAGATTCAGTCTGCATTTATTATAATTAATAATATTGTGTTCAAGACAGTTTTCTATCTTTTTAAAACTTTTTCCTTTTCTGGCTTTCTTTTACCATTTGTTTTCCATGTGTCTTATTTTTTCTTTTTAAATATTTCCTTCACTTCCTAAAGCTTCTTCTGGATTAATTGAACAGTGTTTTAGGATTTTATTGTTTGAACTGCTAACTTGTTCCTCTGTTTTTCTCTCTACCCATAGTGGTCGCTGTAGGACGGTGCTGTGAACCTGTGGTGCTTGTGTTGCAGCAGGCTGTGTCATTGAAAGCTCTAAAAGATTCACCGTCAGTGCTTCTAGGGCTCACAGTATTCACCTTTAATTTAGTCTGTCTTCAGAAATATTGTACCTTAGTGTGTAATGTAAAGACATTAAGTCGTACACATGTTTATATTCCTTCCTCCTTTTTGCTATTGTCTTATATTTACACCTACATATTATAGATCCCATTTTTAAAAACTATTTCTTAGAAAGTTCAAAAGAATACCTTTTATATTCTTATATTTACCATTTTAATTTCTTTTGTGTAGATTAACGTAGATACTTTTTGTAGATCTAGATTTCTTTATGTGAACAACTTTTAACGTTTCTAGAATGGGACTGTATGCCTGCCACAAAATATTTCAGCTTATGTTTGTGCAAAATACTTTCATGTACTATTCAATATTTTATTATAAAATTTTCAGACTCACACAGAAAACTTCAAAATGAACATTTGCTCTATCTTTGTCTAACCTGTTCACTTTAGTACAGTAAAAAGCACACTGCCATCATACCTCCTCAAAATTCTTGCTTCCAATACATTCTGTCCCCATTGCTTTTGCCACTTAAGAGAAAACAGTTCAAGACATCCTTTTGGGTGCTTTCTTTATGTGCATGATCAAAGAACCTGTGAGTGCCTAGTGCCACCCAACTGAAAGACGGCCTTGTAAGAACTGTTACAGTAGATCCTCTTCATCCTATTCCCCAGATAGGTCTGAGTGACTTTTGGCACTTATTCAGTCAAAACAGTCATGAGGAAAGCATTTTTATTTGATTTCGGGCAGCAGGGCAGTCAGTGGTGGCGGCACAGCTGAAGACCACCATGACAGAGCATTGTCACAACTGTTCAGACTCAGGCAGTGTTTGAGGTAGGGGACGATCTTGAGGAAAAGTAGTGTGATGCTTCTTTTATGTAATTGCTTTTTAAAAAGTGAAATATTGGGGTGATGAGATAGCTCAGTAGACTAAGTGCCTGCTTAGGCAAGCATGGGGACTGGAGTTTGATCCTAGCACCACATGCTGTGCTGGCCTTGCCTTCAGGCACGCAGAGCCAACCATCTACATGTGGCATTGTGGCACATGCCTGTAATCCCTGCACTGGGGAGGCTGAAAACAGGGTCACTACAAATCCAAGCTGCATAATGAGACCCTGTACCAAATACATAAAAAACAAAACCAAAAAACCTAGATATTCACCATAGCTTTTTATTTTTTTAATCACAGTTTTGATCATATCTTCATATTAACTAAAACTCAGTAATTTAGCAGTGAATTTGATAATTAGAATTTAGTATACTATTCCATTTATTAGTGCTGTGTGTAGCATACCACTCTTAAGTATCATACCTTAAACAACAGCAGTCACTTTGCCTATGAATCTTAACTTGGGCAGGTATTAGTAAGGAGATCTTGACTTGTGAATGTGTTGACTGTGGTGACTTGTTGACTGCAGCCATCTGTAGTCTTTGCATATGTTTTGAGATCCATGCCCGTGTTAGACTTTTGACTGGAGCTTTGCTCTGGGACATTTATGTGCTGCTCTGACATGTAGTGTCCTTGCTCACAGCATGGTTGGCTGATAGCAAGATTGAGCATGTCAATGAGGCAGAGTAGAAAGAAGTCCATGGCATTTTTAGGGTTCAGCATCAGTGGTCACATACTTCTGCACTCTTGCTTGAGTCACAGAGGCCCCTGAAGTTCTGGAGGAGACCTAATGCAAGAATTCCATTGTTAAGAACACATGGATGGGGCCCGGCGGGATGGCTCAGTGGTCTAAAGCACCTGCTTGGGGAAGCTTGGGCGGCTTCAAGGACCACGGATCGATCCCCGGCACCACATGCTGCGCCAGCCCTGCCCTTGGGGTGGGCTGAGCTGGCCATGAAAATGAGTGAATAAACAAAGGCTCTGAAACAAGAAAAAAAATAAATAAATAAAATAAAAAATTATTTAAAAAAAGAACACATGGATGAATTATTATAGTAGCGATTTTGGAAAATAGTCCTATTATTTAATGAGTTTTAAAAAATGTATGCACGCTATACTGCAAGATTCTATCAGGGTGTGCAGAACTTATACTTTGAAGTTCTTTGCCCTGTACCACTGCCATTTTTCTGTTTCATCATTGATCATTTTGTTGAAACTGACCTAAGCCCCTGTATATTATGGTGCTCAAGACAATTTCTCTTGACTCAAAAAATGAGAGTAAATAAGTGGTGATGCAGATTAGATACAGTTGTACTAGAGCTTCATGTAAATAAATCATTCAGTGCTTTTGTATTGAAAAGGATTTCTTTTATCAGAATGCTTTTGGAATTAAGCCATGTTACTTCAAGTTTAAGTAATTTGAAACTTCATTCTTGTGTTTAAGGACATATTTGCTGTTTTCAGGTCTTATTATTAATGCTTGTGTGAACACATGTGATGTCTTTTTTTGTAGGTAAACACCTAGAATGCAAATAATGTATTGTAGGATCACTTTATAAACAATTACCAGATGTTTTCCATAGATTAGTCCTTTTATTTATATTACCACCAGTGTATCCAAGTACTGGTTGCCCTACATTGTTTTCAGTATTTGGGGTTGTCAGTCTTTAATTTAGGTATTCAGATGGCTGTATAATTATTTGTCTTTATTTCTGTTTTGTTTTGTGGCTGGCACAGCCCACCCTGTGGGTGGGTCTGGCACAGCATGTGGTGCCAGGATTGAACTGTGATCTCTGAGCTTGCCTAAGGAGGTGCTTTAGACTGCAGAGCTATCTTGTGGGTACCAGTTTGTCTTAATTTCTTTTTTTTTGTTCTTGTTTCAGAACCTTTGTTTGTTTATTTACTCATTTTTATGGCTGGCTCAGCCCACCCCAAGTGCAGGGCTGGCTCAGCATGTGGTGCTGGGGATGGAACCGCGGTCTCTGAAGCTGCCCAAGCTTTCCCAAGCAGGCCCTTTAGACCACTGAGCAATCCTGCCGGGCCCCTGTCTTCATTTCTTGAAGGCTATTTTCACTGGAAATTCCAGATTAGTGAATTTTTCTTTCACATTTGTTGAAAAGTTTGGTTCTACTTAGCCTTTCTTTCCCAGTAGTTAGAGCTGATACTTATGTTTTTCTTTTTCTTCTCATCTCCTCTCCACACCATATCTTTAGCTCCTTTCATTCTCTGCTTTGAGATAGGGTCTGGCTAAGTTGCTCATGATGGCCTTGAACTTGCTATCCTGCCACCCTCAGCTTCTGGCCTCTTAAGGTCTTTGTCACTGCCTCTTTGTGGTTTATCCAGTTGAGAATTGTAGAGGGGTGTGTGTATGTGTGTGTTTCGTTGCCTTTTTAAAAGATGTATTTTAAATAAAATTTGAAAAATTTTTAGCTGTCATTTCTATTTCATGTTTTCTAACCACATTTGAGTAATTTTTAGTTTGTGGCTGTTAAGTGTATTGATGCTCTGAACATTCTGCTGCATGTCTTTTTGGGAACATACATACTTCTAACTTCTTATATTTCAGTTTTCAAGTTATAGGGTATGCACATACTTAGTTTTAGTAAATATATTGTCAGTGTTTTTTGGCAGAGTTGTAACAGTGTTATACCATTTACATATACTGTGCTGGAATATCTAGTAGTAAGTTCCTTGAAAAAAGTGACATTATTAAAAATAAAACTTCATTGATTATGCTTCAGTATTTAGTCTATGATAAATACTTTTGTTCAATTGGCACTGAATTTTTTTTAATGTGAGAAATGATGCCCTCCTTTGCTCATGCATGAATTGCATTTGGAGCTAGCTCAAGGTGTTTTGTCAAGCAGTACATCCTGGTTCCTTCAGTGCCAGGGAGATGTGGTGTCAAGAAAACATAGTTATTATTATTATAAAGATAAGAATATGGATGATACAATCCTTGTCAACCAATTTATAGCTGACTATAGCTGTAAAGTACGAAATTACAGATATTAGAAATAATAAATTATTTTGTGATACTAGGAACATACATTAATATCCAGAGGAAACAGTATTTGTGTGTAGGAGAAGTGTTTAGATGGGCATTTTGCTCTGAGGCAGTTCTTTAGTGACAGGTCTAGCTGTGGCACCTGGAGGCCATGCCATACTGTCTGAGGAAGATGCTGTAGAGCAGTGGTTCTCAACCTTTCTAATGCCATGACCCCGCAATACAGATCTTAATGTAGCAGTGACCCCAAATCAAAAATAATATGTTGAGAAATTTTTATTACTAATTCCAATAAATAACATTTCACCATGGCATAGTATGGGTTTAAATATGTATTTTCTGATGGCTTTAGGCGACCCCTGTGTTTTGGTCTTTCGATCCCCACTGGGGTCTCAACCCACAGACTGAGAACCGCTGAGGCTCTTAAGTAACACAGGTGGGGGTCTAGGGTGTATCCTTTTGGCACTGAGGAAGCACAGAAATGTTTGAATACAGGAATAATATGACCAAATTCTAATTTTTAGGAGGATAACTCCAGCAACAGTTTTGGAGGAAAAGGTAAAATGGATATGATGTACAATAATACAGCTCTTAAATAAGGCATTGTTGGTAAGCCTGAATTAAAGAAAGGAAGAAATTTTAAAGGTATATAGTAGAATACAAATTTTAAAAGTGGGTGCAGTAAGTGAGCGTGACCTTTAGTGTAAGTTTTCCTCTTCTAGCTGGGCGTGGTGGTGCACACCTGTAATCCCAGCACTTGGCAGGCTGAGGCAGGAGGATCTGTGAGTTCGAGACCAGCCTCGGCGACAAAAGTGAGCTCAAGGCCAGCCTGAACTGCATAGCTAGACTCTGTCTCAAAAAGACAAAAAAAAAAAAAAAAAAAAAAAGTTTTCCTATTTTGTAGTGTGCTTGTCTGTGATTATTTTCGAGTACTGCAAGTGTGAAACTGAAGTCTAGGCATATGCTGCTAGAGTGCAGTCTGGAAGAAGGCCAGACTGACAGGTTTTGGCCAATTTGTATAATTACTTTTGACATGATTGGGATATTAGGTTTAATTTGGTGCCAAGTAAAAGATTGGGGCTGGTGAGATGGTTCAGCAGTCTAAAGCACCTGCTTAGGAAAGCTTAGGCAACCATAGGCTGAGCTGGCCAAAAAAAAAAAGGGACTGGAGATCCATCTTGGAGTCTGAGCGAATTCTTTACGTAGAATTGTTAAGCAGTTTGTTATACTAGGAGAGACTAAATACAATTTATAAAACTTTGCTGCTTGGGGTGGTTAGGTTTTTATTACTATAAAAATAAGAACATAGATGAAATAATCCTTGTCAACCAGTTTACAGCTGATGATAGTTTCCCATGACTTCAAGCCCTCATAGGAAGTAAGTGTGTCTGGTAACTCTTGATTGTCCTTCATAAAGGATGTCTTTTTTTTTTTTTTTTTTTGCCTTTTTGAGACAGGGTCTCACTATGCAGTTCAGGCTGGCCTTGAGCTCACTTTTGTAGCTCAAGCTGGTCTCGAATTCGCACTAATCCTCCTGCCTCAGCCTCCCAAGTGCTGGGATTACAGGCATGAGCCACCACGCACAGCTCATAAAGGATGTCTTTAGCCTCAGCCTAGGTCAGGATTTTACTACACCACTCCCTGTGTTTCTCCATCCCAGTTCTTAGCTATGCATTCTAACTACATGATTTATTGTGGTCTTTTATTATTTGTGCTCATCTCCCTCACAACACAAGAGGTTGAGAGATTTTTGTGTAGGTCTTTTTTTGTACTTGATTTCATCCAGTTAGTAGGTGCTCAGTCTAGACATTTTGAATGAATGATTATTAAGGGTGAGGGGAGAAAATACTGAATGGCACTGGTGTTTTTGTTTGTTTATTTTCCTGTACCCAGTTAGATAGCAGGATCAGGATATTGAGGTAGTCTTAATTTTGTGTGAAGTGATTGAAATTAGTTCTACAAACACTATCCTTAAGTGTCTGTGAGGTTTTAAAAGGTTGTGTACCTTTGATTACTGGCAGTTAACAGATTAATAGCTCCAGAGATAAGGGTTTAAACATGTATGGTCTAAGCACAAAGGCACAGTGGGAATGGGATCTGTGGATTCCATAAATGTATGATAAAAGTACAAATTTACGCACTCCCACGTTATGTGCTGAATCAGAATCTCTGATACAAGCCAAGAGGGTGCATTTTTTAATATTTCTTGGGCCCTTCCATTGTAGACCAAAGTTTTACACTCAGTTCATAGAAGGCTTCAAATTTGGTTAATTCTGTTACACTTAATATAGTATTTTCTTCCATTGGTTTGTAGGATACTGCATAGATTTAAAGGAATAAATTAAAAGACATAATTCCTGTTCACTGAGGAATGCTGATTGTTTACAAATGACTTAGAAATTACAGAGATGCTTTAAGCTTCTGAATAATTTTTTTTTTTTTTTTGAGAAGTAACAAGTTTTAGTAGTTGTTCAGTAGTTTATAAAAGGATGACAATTATTACAGTGCGTTGAAGCCCTGTTCTGTGCTAGGAAGGCATTCTGTATTCTTTTAAGTACATCTTCTTTAACACAACAGCCTAACACTTGTGATTCAGAGGTCAAAGGAACTGCCAGTAGTTGCTATTCTAGGACATGGTAATAGATAGATACTCCCTATTTTTGCAGAGCAGACACTGTATGTGTAGAATTGAATTAAAAGCAAAATTAAGTATCAGCAGGGACTAGATGTATGTAGCCAAACAGTTTTCATGTATTTTAAGCCTATTTTTGGTGAGGGTAATGAAGCATTAAACTTTGTGGATGAAAATGAGAAGTATGGTTTTGTTAGTTGAAAAAACATATAGGCTATAGGACATGCCTAATCACCCTGCCACACATTTTGGCAACAACAGCAGGGTAATTGTCTTTTGATGCATTTTTTGGGTGTTCATAAATATTGAAGATGAATTTGTTTTGAATTTATAATGAATTTTAGTAGTTTTTTTTTTTTTTTTTTTTTTAAGCTTATCCAGTTGTCTATATAAAAAGAATTGAGTGAGGTGTTTTATATTTTAGGTTAAAAATCTGTAAGAGGCTGATTTTAGAATTCACCAGCTCCTCAGAAGTTTGGCGAAATATGGTATGTTTCTGTCTTATTTTTTGAAATTCATATTGCATGAATTATCTTAATGTCACAGTAAGAATGACAGTTGCGTACAGCAAATTAGTCCACCCGTCATTTTGAAAACATTGTACTAGGTGGGAAATACCTATGCTGCTAGGTAGACTGTATAAGGGACCTAAGTGGTGCACCGGAAGGATTCATAGGAAATTAGTGTGCTATGAGACAGATATAAAGCTCACGTTCTTAGAATATTGAGGAGGTACGTTTTGCTGTAGGCCATGGGTATTAGTACTTGCTTCTATTTATGAGTGCATAAAATGCCAGACAGTTGTGTGAGCATTTTATACGTGAGCTTGTTCATCTTCTTGACAACCCATACAACTGTTACCTTCATTCCAACTATAGGGAAGTGGAGGGTCAGGGAGGTTAAATAACTTGCCCAAGATTTCTTAGCTAGAAGTAACTAAATAGGGACATGAATCCAGACTGGCTTGGGAGTCTGTCTTTTTTTGAGTACTGGGCTTCATGAAAGAGGGGACTGGAAGACAGTACTTGACACATTAATTTTCCAAATGCGTATTGTGCCAATTAAAGATTTTTAAACGTTTTCATTGTTGTGTTTAGAAGTAGTAAAGTTTGGCTTGTTTGGATCTTATAAATTCACACATGCTATTAATGTCATGAAAAGTCAAGACGGAAGTGACTGACTACATCATTGCACTGTTCACTTCAGGAGTGGTAGTGCCTGTTTTCTGTGTTATGTCAGCAGAATCTAGGTCCTTATTAAGGGACACAGAGTTAAGATAAAGACAGAAAGATACATCCTACAGGGAATGTAGATCTCATTTGTTGGGATTCCCTACACTCATCCCAACCTTAGTCCATATCTGGATTTGAAGTTCTGTGTTGTATGGGCTCACTCATTCTGTTTTAACCCTTCTCTTGGGTGTTTCATATATACCTTTCTGCTTTATATTGGATTCTGGGACTATGCTGCTAAACTATTTTCTCTGTTTATTGGTTTGAAGATTAGTAGTTTTATTTTATTTATTGATTGATTGATTGATTGATTGATTGATTGTCTTTTTGAGGCAGGGTCTTGCTATGCAGTTCAGGCTGGCCTTGAGCTCACTTTTATAGCCCAGGCTGGTCTTGAACTCGCACTGATCCTCCTGCCTCAGCCTCCCGAGTGCTGGGATTATAGGTGTGCGCCACCACACCCGGCTCCAAGATGAGTAATTTTAAAGGGTCTTTCTCCCTAATTCTCTCATCTTTCCTTAGCTTTTGCCTCAGTTTTGACCTGGTAAATTAGTTACATTAAATGATCTAACATATTTCAGATGTATATCTTTTCCAGACTTATGTATGATTAATGGATACTACTAAATGCAATCTGCAACTCTCAGGAAAGTTTGGTTAAGACTATGTATAGGAGAAAAAAAAAAATACTTGGTTGAGGAATCATGCGTTCATATTTTGCTATTTTTTAAAATAATACAATGCATTTTGTGCATGACTGAGAAAACACAGTAGTTTTGTGTATTGCCCAGGGCTCTTGGCTGAGTTGACTGTATTTAAATATGGAATAAGTAGGACTAGATTGGAGGGTGTGTGTGTGTGTGTGTAAAACTTTCATTAAGTATTTGACTACCCAGTGACTGATTTTTTTTTTTTTTTCATCAGTTTAAAAATGCTGTGATTAAATTATTCCCATTTAAACTACTAGCATAGGGGCCAGGGAGATAGCTCAGGGGCACAAGTACCTGTACCTGCCTGGCAAGTGCAAGGTTCTGAGTTTCATCCCCTGGTTCCGCAAAAAAATAAAAACAAAACAAAAAACCTACTAGCATAATGGTCATGTGTCAGTCCATACTTTAAATCTATCTATATATACAGGTATGTGTATCTCAACATATATATATATATATGTATACATATGTATATATATATATATATATATATATCATAAAACCATAGCAAAACTAAATCAAAACAGTCTTCTAGATACAAAAGCTAATAGATCTTGGTTTTAGTTCTAATTTTCAGTAATAATTCTGAGATCTTGGGCAAGTTGATTAATCACTCTGAGGTTTATTGTTGCTGTTGTTATTATACTTAAAATAACTACCTTGATTATGGAGGTACGTAGTTATCTTGACATTGAAGTTGCTGTTGACCAAAGTGTTTTGTAAAGTCCTGCATTAAAAATACAGGGTATTATTACAGATTAAGTCCCTTAGCCAAAATACTTGGTGTCAGACATTTTTCTGATAATATTTTTGTAGATTTAGGAATGTTTGCATAGATCTCACTAGTTGAAAGTACCTCATACAAAAAATCCAAAATCTGAAGTGTCACAAAATCCAAAGCTTTTGAGTTCCTGACATGACTATTAAAAAATTGTAAATTTTAAAGTGTTGTACTTTTGGGTTAGGGATATTTAACCTATACCATATTTTCTCGAATGAGATTATTTTAAGAAAATAACATGCTGAATAGCCTATAAAAGCTTGATCATCATCAGTTACTTTTGAGAAATTTTTCATTGCTACCTAGTTTGAAGTTTTGAAGATAAGTTATTGAACAATGATTGGATTTATATACTAAAGTGTTCTAACTGAAGATTTGTTTAATTTATTAGAGTTATTAAGCCTACGATCAGATCAAGGTAGCAGCTAGACTCGTGTGACAACCTGTTTTTAATCAGTGACTCAAAGCTGTGATCACCCTGATGTCACCGAATGGCCACAGCTAGTAAAAGGTAATTTTGAATATTGTTTTACAGCCTTTAAAAGGCTGTCATTGTAAAGTGAAATATATGCTATACAAATACAAAGAAAATGTAAAGTTGGCAGGAATACTATTAAGAATAGATGACCTAAGAGTTGACCTACTTTTCAACTTAAGTTCCTTCCTAAAATATTTGTCTCCACTGACCTATTCCTGAAATTATAAGCATTTTTAAGAAGATATGAACAGTTTTTTAATATGCATTTTACAGTATGCCTTTTATGTGATGGAAATTTAAATACCTGTCTAGAAACCTTCACAACATTAACATTACTCTTCTCTCCTAGATAGTTAAAGTAGAGTTAAAAGAAGTGGCTCACACAGTAAAGAAGCTGCACCACTGTCCCTGGAAGTGAGCCACCATTTGAATTTGCTAGTTCGTGTTGCAGTATTCAAATTAGTGGGCTTTTGGAATCATTCATTTTCTGTCTTTTCAAATCAAGACTTAGCGTTGAGATGAGAGTAATATTTATTTTTTACTTTTCTAATATTTCTTTGTTACACTTATATTATACCCTTTTGCAGTTTATCGTTCTGGCAAACTTTAAGATAGCATGAGTCAGCAATTTTTTAAAAATGTAATCATACCATACCCCCCCCACCCCCGTATATTGTGAACTGGTAATATTTGTAGCATGTGTTAGATGCTTATTTCCTACATACTGGCAGTAGAGAATAAATTAGTTCCTTAGCTAAAACAAAGCATAGGAACTGTTCTTAGAGTTATATCTGTATCATAATTGTGGTGAGTTTGAATCTTAACATTAGGATATATTTTGGTAACTTGTTTAGAATATTACAGAAATAATCTATAACTAGAGATTTACTCAATCACTATTATTGTAAGAAACATTCTTTGGTATATGTTTATATATTTACTTTTCTCTTGACTAAGGACATTTGCAATTTGAATAGAAAGAAATCTGCAATGTTTAAGAGACCCAGGACAGATTTATCTTAGGGTAATAGTTATTTAACCCTTTTTTACTCTTACTGTTTTTATAAACACCTGATTTTACCTTTTTGGTTTGGCTTACATGGTATTGAGCATCTCACGTTAGTATATGTAAGCATTAAGTAGTGATGCATGTTTACAAATTACAAATACAAATATTTGGTGATGTTTCGATGCTAATTTTCACACATGGTCTTGCTTAGGCAACATAAACTGGGGAAACAGACAGAGATGTTATTGGATGATCTGTTGACTCTTAAGGGGCACAGAATTTTACTGTGCTTCCATGGCGTACTTTTCTGATTTGGATTTATTTTCCTTCTTGTGTCTTCCCTTTTTCCAGTAGTATTTTTTTTTTTTTTTCTTCTTGTCGTCATGTCCTCACATTTTTCTCTCTTTGTCTTTAATTTTGAAACTTCTGCCTGTGTTAAAGCTTCTGTCTGCTTCTCTTCTGTAGTGCTAGCAAGTTTATTTTTTGTTTTGCAAGCCAGCCCTGCTTCCTTCAGTGTGACATCTGATGTTGCAGGCCTGCACTTCTAAAAATGAGTCAGCTGTTACATGGAGTTATCAGCAGTTTTTAGCCCTCTGTCCAGGTGATACAAATTTGGAAGCATTCTTGAGGCTTTACCCACATCTGGTGGAGCCCAGTTGTGTCCCAGAGGAGATGGGTTTGCTCTTGCTCCCTGGAAAAGAAGGTAGAGGAAATTTTTGCATTAGTTTCACTGCCACCTCAAGCATGCCCCTCTTTTTAGTTCATAGTTAGGTGCAAAATTGAAAATACAAAAATGTTTAAGCTACTGGGCCTTTCAAAAATTTTTAATCTTTTTCTTTATTTGGGATCTGAATTAAAATGAGTTTATTTTTGAAAGTCTTATGAAGAGATGTTTTTTAAGCTAAGAAATTAAAAAAGCAAATTTCCATATTAGTAACTGATTTTAAGTTTCTTTTTTAAAAAAAATTGTTTGAAGTCCAAAGACAGTGATTAAATCCTTGTGTGCCACTTTGAAAATGTACTTTTTGGCCTAAACTACTTTTTAACTCATTTTGAAAATTTTGAAAGTATTTGAAATAGTATTATATTGATTTTCTTTTCAAAATTAACTTATACAAACTGGTACTGCTTATAAGAGTGCAGAACTTAACAGATTTATTCTTAACAGTATGATAGGGATAGGAAAAATTGATTCATACTGCTTAAAACAAATGATTAATTCTTTAGAATTTTGAGTAACTGTAGTATATTCAGAAAATAAAATAGCTGGAAACTATTTAAAACTAAAGTTAATTGACAGTTTTCCAGATCAGAGTGTTAGTTAATATTCAACATGGTATACTTTTGACAATTAGCATAACCTGCCAATGTGGTTTTTAGGGAAACTCAAGTGGTAAACCAACATGTATGTCAGAATGGGACATCTGATACACATGTTAAGGATTCATTTAGGCTTAAATTTTAGTTTGAATTAACTAGAGCACAAGTTGGTAAACTTTTTCTTGAAGACGACTGTCTCAGTTACTCTACTGTCGTTGCTGGTACATAAAGCTGACACCCAAAATGAAAGAAGGAAAGCTCACTGTCACTGGAGGTTTCAGGCCATGCTCAGCTGGCTCCAAGGCAGAGTGGCACAGAGTAGAGAGCATCAATTCTTGGCTGCAGCAAAGAGCAAGATAAACCAAGGGAGGAGTAGAAGCAATAATGGCAACAGAGAGAAATCTATCTTAAATTGCTTTCAGGCTGCCTACCCCAGGCTAGGGGAAGTACTCACACCCACACCCATAAATCCCAGCTGTACTTAGACCCATAATCCCAGTAGATCATGAGTTAATCTCAAACTTTAGAAGTCCCTGCCCTATGACTATATTTCCATGTTAGTAACCCTGATTGCTTTTTTTAAAAAAATTGTTAGAAGTCTAAGGACAGTGATCAAATCCTTGTGTACCACTTTAAAAATGTAGCTTTTGACCTAAACTATTTTTTAACTCATTTTGAAAATTTGAAAGTATTTGAAATAAGTATTATATTGATTTTTTAAAAATTAACTGTTACACAAACTGATGCTGTGTGTAGGAGTGCAGAAGGTAACAAATTTATTTTTAACAGTTGTATGAGGCTTTGGGGGGACAATTATACACAAACCATAACAACCACATAATAAATCTTGAACATTTTATGGGCACAAGTGCTCAGCCCTTCTCTTTTTTCTTGTGAAAACAGCTTTAGGTAGTCCTAAATGAAAGACAGAAACAGGTGTCCTGCCCAAGGTTCAGTTTGTCTGTTCATGCTATAGTTTGCTGACCCCTTTATCTAAAATTTGAGACTATGAATACCATTTTGTTTGGTGTGGTTAACATTTGGCTATTGAAAATTTCATAGGTGCATGTTTTATTGTACATATTTGACTGAGTAATTTTGGATTATGTTTTTTTCTGTTGCTGTATGGGCATAACATTTGTAATTGCCTTTAGTAAACAGTTTATTAATCTAGTCCTTAATATATGTGTTGCATGGTAATCTGAGCTGACCAGTTTTTCTCATGTTGAAATCTTTATTTAAAAAATTTTTTAAATTAGTGCTCAGATCTAGTTTTCAAATGTCTTCCTTATGCTACATGTCTCTATTCCTTTTTCGAATATAAAATATTTTTCTAACTTCCTCAATTACATTTTACAGATCACCAGGAGAACCACAGTCTGACGACATTGAAGCTAGCCGAATGTAAGTATGATTTGCTTGAGGCTGTGGTATGTTTTCAGGTATCACAGACCACTTTAAATGCATTATTTCAAAATAATTTCTAGGTAGAAGGTAGTTATTGAAATGTATATTAAGAGAGGAACATATCCACTATTAAATGTCATTCCCCTGTTAAGTGCTTCTAAAACTTGGGCAAGAAGTTATTGGATGGCAACTAGTAAATAGGTAGTTGGCATATTCCTGAAATCTTTTGTCTTTTTGCTCCCCTTCCTGTGGGGAAGTAGGAAGACTGGAGAAAGAATTGAGTTTAGCAGTCTTTCCGTCTGTGGTGTGTAGAGTATCGGGCTGTAGGTACAAAAGTAGTTAGTTCTTACACAGGAGAGGCTTACAGTGAAAAGGAGAAGCACAGAATGAAAAACATAGAATGACATTTTTTTTCAGTTACTGAAATAGAGTAGTACTTAGAGAACAGTGGGAGCACAAAGAAGTTCCAGAAGACTCAGTTTGTAATAGGAACCTACTCCAGGTGGCAGGAAAATTGGGATGAGTAGGTTAGGCTGGGTTGAATTTGAAGTGTTCTTGGGAGTTAGGCTTCTGGAAGCACGAATGGGATTCTTTGGGGAAGACGTGCGAGCAGATTTTAAAGCAGTGTGCACTGGGTGCAGTGAGCAGTAGGCAGGGTAGAACTTTGAGATCAGCTTGACTAGAAGTTGGGAAAATGAACATAAGCCTTAATAG
This sequence comes from Myocastor coypus, assembly GCA_004027025.1. Classification (NCBI taxonomy): domain Eukaryota; kingdom Metazoa; phylum Chordata; class Mammalia; order Rodentia; family Myocastoridae; genus Myocastor; species Myocastor coypus. Next base: position 18,201 of record PVJA010015784.1, on the reverse strand, counting down.
TTGGGAAAGACTCAGTAGGGCCTTGTAAGCTGGGCGAAGGATTTTGGCTTGTGTCACAGTGATTTGGGAATCATACATAGTTTCCTCAGTAGGAGGGAGTATTAACCCTATTAGACATATTTTTGATAACTTTTGCTGCAGAGGAACATATTTGATGAAAAACCTACAATATTAGGTGAGCAGGGCTTCAGCCTTAACAGTCTTGTTACTGGTTGTAAAGCCTGAAGAAGTTAAAGATATTAGAGGGGATAATTATCAAAGAAAATATGTTTTTGTGGAATAGTAAGTGTGATTAAAAAATATTGGTGTAGAAGTTGAGCTTTAAAAATGCAGAAAGACCCTTTCTGAAATTAACAAGGGATAAACATATAGATACGTGATGTTAAGTTTGTCCATAGGTAAGGCTGACAAATTGAGATTTTTTTTCCTCTGAAAATAAGAGGAAGTTGTTTTAAATGCTTATGTACATAGTCCATCTCCAACAAAGGAGTATAAAATGCATTTTTAAAATACATGTGACCATGTAACTTTTGTTATTAATTTTTAAAATTGTAAAACATTTTACTTGTTTTGTAAAATAAGCATATAATGGTAAAAGTAGTACATTTTTACCATTATAAGTGTATATTTTAGTGATGTTATGAATAATCATGAGAACTCTTTTAGTAGTAAGAAAACTATACTTACTAAAAGATAACTGTCCACTTCTGTTGCCCCTGACAATCAACATTCTACTTTCAGATTGTGATATTTTGACTACTTTTAAGTACCTCATGTACCTGCAATTACGTATTTGTGTCTTTGGTGATTGACTTCACTCCTCAGGGATCATCCATGTTGTAGCACATGGCAAAACTGTTTTCCTTTTTTTAGGGTTTGTAATAATTTACTGTATTGTATTGTTTGTTTACTCATTTGTTAATGGACACTCGGGTTGTTTTTATCTTTCAACAGTTGTTGGTATGTGCTTTCAGACCTTAGATTCTTCTAAGATATGTACTCAGAAGTAGAATTACTGGATCATATGTTAAACTGTTCTTGAGAAATAGGCTGTGTGGCAATTTCCACACCATTTTATGTTCTCAGCAACAGTGTTAAAGGGTTCTAGTTATTTATTTATTTTTACATCTTTACAACCATTTGTTTTTATTTTTTGATAGTAATCTGAGTGGATATGAGATGGTTAGTATTTGGTTGTAATTGAGTGACTGTAACTTTTTATGAATTACTTTGTGAGATCTTTCTTGGAATGCTGTTATTAATAGAGGATTCAAAGGACCTGTGAGGTAGCTCAGTGGACTGAGTGCCTGCTTAAGTAAGTACAAGGACCAGAATTCAATCTCTGGTACCATGTGCAATGCCAGTCCCGCCCCTAGGTGTGCTGAGCTGGCCACTAAGTTGGGGGATGGTGGTACACTGTTGTAATTAATCCTAGTGCTGGAGAGGCTGAAACAGGAGGATCGCTGCAAGTCTGAGCAACATAGTAAGATCCTGTACCAAATACTTTTTTTTTTTTAAATAGAGGATTCAGTTTTGGGAGTGGAGAATATTGAACATTTATCAAGTTATTCAGGGTGATGGGTAAAGAGGTGGACCAGAGAATGTTGCAAGTGTTACGCATTAAATGGCTAGCTCAGTTTAGAAAGCTTTATTGTACTTGGAATTTAAAGACTTACCCTAGTAGCCAGATGTTAGGATATTCCAGCTTGTGTATCAATAGGGTAGATGGACCAGAGCCTTGCACAGTGACCTGGGCATAGGATATTGACATTGGTGTAATTGAATTTATATGCTGTTGATCCTGGCCATAGTTGGAAAGATGTTGCTAGCCACAGTATGTTGGGTTATTAACAGAAAGGCCTGTCATGAGATCCAGATCGTAGAACATGATTTTGTAGCTCTTACCTACTGCAGAAGCATCAATTGGAACAACTATCCATTGACCAAAAAAATACCTTTATAAGAGCTATTGAAATCAGGTGAGAGATTACAGCTCCTGCATATGCACAAAAATGAGAGAATATACTTGAAGAGGGTAGACAGCTACATTATCATTGCCACCGCTCCCTCAGTCTTGGGTAGCACGGTATAAAAAAAATAGTCTTTGGGGAAGAGTGCTGCTAGACCTGCCTGATAAAACCCGGCAGGATCCTTGCTTGGCTACTGATTTCTGTCTGCTACCCATAAAATGAATATCATGGACTCTTCACTGCCAGACCAGATACCCTTACTGCAAGCATCGGGCCTGCCTGGAGCCAGGCCATTTCCTCTACCTTATGACTTGGTCCCTGTAGTTCCATACTACAGAAAGCCTAGGGGTCAGGCCTGTCTTGGTCCTGTGGACTGTGCTGATATCTTTGTGAAGTTTGTCCTGTGGGCAGCACCCCTGCACCCAGCTTCAGGCTGGCTTCTCTACAACCAAACTGTTCCTATGCCTAAGAACTAGGCTGGGCCCAAACGTTTGGCCATTCTCTGTAATTCTCAGTTCAAGTCGACCCAGAGTGCAGACCCATAGAAGTAGACTTGCACTCAGGCTGTAGACCCACCCACTGAGATTCTAGGACCTCCATTGCACATGTAGGCTCCACACTAGCCTCTGTGATCTTGGGCTTAAAGCTTATGCCACTGTGGTCTGGTTTCAGGTTTACTCCAGTGCCTGACTGATTGCCTTCTGTATGTTAAGGTTGTAGGCCCACCCCAGTTTTGGGTTAGGTATCAGGTATTAGTTAGATATCAGTTAGGTATTAGCAGTATGTGTTTGCCTACTTGATGTCATAAATAGTAAGGAGTGTGCATGTGTGCAAAAGTGACAAAATTGGGTTTGAACCTACCCATATGCTCCATGGAACAGTATCTGAGCGTCACGGAGGGTACTATAGACTCACATCACTCCCAAGATTTGTATAGAAAACATTTTCTTTTGATTTTTCTGGTAAAAGTAGCCTATTCCATAGCATATGAAAAACTGTATTTATAAGTTTTGAAAGAGATCAAGTGTGACTGACTCATCAGATTACTCATGCATAGATGATGAAGATGATCCATTATGATAAAATACAAGCTTTTATAACAGAAGAGTGGTATGGGTGGATGATGATGATATTGATGTTGATGATGACAGCGATGTCGAATGATGACAGCAATGACTTTGACATTGATTACATGAGCCAGAGTTGCCTATGGCTCAGTGGAACAAGAATCAAATGATTCAGATCCAGGGAATGCAGACTTCTTTTATTCAGATGAGAAAGAAAACAGCAATGTGAGTATATATTGAACTGGTTGAAGTGTTGTAAAATAGCCAAGCAACCAAATGGAATGATCTGATGTTAGAAGTGGGTCTGAAAATACAATACTGGTATTAGCAAGTGCTAAACGTATTGGACAGAGTTCCCACATCTGCCATTCAGTGCTGAAAATTGTAATGGACAAAATGCTGTAAGATGCCGTGAAATATGGAAATGGCTGAATTGCACGTAAAACATGCATCAGTAGCCATGTTCAAAACTTTATTTGTCATGACCCCTCACTAGCTCAGCTGTAAATACTCAGTGTGTATGTGCTGTACTTAGCAGGGATTTTTCATGGCAATTCCAAGAATGTAAAAGAATTATGGAAAAGTGATTTGTTAAAATAGGCCTTAAAATTTATGTACTTGATTTAGGCTGTTAATTGAGACAAACATCTTGGAACTCAGCCATCAAGTCCTTATTCATATAGTAATAACCAATGATGTTACTGACAGGCTTGTTGCTATCTCCCAAAGCAGTTGTAATGTGACAGTTGACAGTTGGTCTACCATTTTCCAGTTGATGTTTCATTTGCTAATAAAGCACAAGTTGGCCAACACTGGAACTCTACACAGGAGCAAAACAGGAATTTCAAGTAAAACGTGACAGTTTCAAAACAGAATTGTATAGTTCAGCCTTTGAGTTTCGTAATGATTTGTCATTGGCCTTGCACGTGGCACAGAAAAATTGGTACTAATGATGCCAACATTTCACTATAATGGAAATAACGATAGGGAATCCCCAAGCAAACAAACCTGTGGTAAAACCTTTCAACAACAAAACCAAATATGTAAATGTTGTTGATTAGTGTTGGCAAGTGGTTGTTTTACTGAGTCCTAAACATGTGGCATAGTTTGATAGTTTACAAAGAAAATAAGCAGCGCAAAATATGTAGAAATTTTCTTAGAGGGAAAACAAAATGTTTCTGCTGAGGGGACTATGTAAAAAAAATTGTGGAGCATACGGGTGAGCTTACAGGTGAATAGTCAGGCACAGCGCCACAAAGACCTAGTAGTATAAGAGGGAAACCAAAAAGTTGTTAGCTATGCCCTACAAGAAGGTACAGGAAAAGACTCGTGCTATCACTATAAACAGATACGTGCAATTGTCAGTGTGCAGACTGCCTCGGGTATGACAGTTGAAGGAAAGTTTATTTTTGTGGTTGACTTTTGTTTACTCTGTATAGTTCACATAGGTCTTATTTTTGATGTTTTTTTTTTTTAGCTATTATAAGGAAGAAAAAAACGAAGGTGAAAATGATAATGATGTCGGTTGAAAGCACTTGCTACATATTTGATATTGATACTGTGTTTTTATGACATCCAAATTCCCTGTTAAGTGTATGTTATAAAATCTAGTAGTAAGCTCCGGACAAAACAGGAAGATAGGTGACAAGACAGCCATATAGGAAGGAGAAGCTAAGCACATGTGTTTGCAGTGTAAGCAAGACATGTACGTGGAACACATGTATGAATACTGTTGTGTGAACATTGTTTTGGCCATGACAGTTGAAGCAAAGATTATTCTTGTGGAATTCAGTTGATATTTTTACTGTGGTTCCTATAAGAATTTATTTGTGATGTTATCTTTTAGGTTTTGTAAGCAGGTATGCATTTGATGTGAAAATGTTGCTGTTGTGTTTCTGCTAACTGTACGCTGTATAATATGATAACCTGCTGACAAAACAAGACTAGTGAAATGTCAACATGTCCTATAGAAAGGCCAGGAAAGCAAAAGATATATGCTTTCAGAGTGAGCGATGTGTGTGTATGGAATGCGTTGTGTCCTGTGCAGATTGCCTTACATGTGGTAACTGCAGTAAAGCTTATCATACTTGCACTGTGCTGTTATTTTCATTGTAGTTCATGTGATAATTTATTTCTGCTGGTTTCTTTTTTAGACTTTATACCAAGAACCAGTTGATGTTGCAAATTCTGATTTTTTTTTTGGTGCTCAATAAGTATTAGAAATTTCAGATATTTTGTGATTTATTTCCTGTTAAGCATTCATTATTTAATGTAATGAAACTCAGTATTAAACTTAATAATTCATCAATAGAAATATTCTAAAGAATAAATGTGGGTCAAACCCACACTTATGTGCCTTTTTGACAAAATTAATCATATGCTTGAAGGGCTATACAACATTGTACTGCGAATGGATGTAAGGGACATACAGTGGGGCCTCTTTACAAACTCAGTTCATTCCTGAGGGCTGGTTGTAACTGACTTTGTCAATAGAATGTTCATTCTGCACAGCTTTAAAAGTCTCTCTCGTGGGGCCAGGGAGATAGCTCAGTGAAATAAGTGCTTGCCTGGCAAGTGCAAGGTCCTGAGTTTGATCCCTGTTACCACCAAAAACATAAAAACCTATCTAAAAAGTTAGGAGGGAGGTGCCTCCCGGATTGTGTCAAAGTCTCTCTCCTGTGTACAGGCATATTTCAGTGTCCTCTGACATTGGCCCAGGATTTCTCCGTTAACCAGTATAGAGGATATTGCATTTATTGTTCCTTCCAGAACCCTTTAAGGGTTAAATCTGCACCACTTGGAAGGACATATGGGCACCATTTGGGTCATAAGCTTAAGACTTTGGTTGTAAGTTGAAACTAAAATTTCAGTCATAGCCTAAGTTTGTCATATGTCAGGCTGGTTGTAATTTGAGGGCCCACTGTTTGTAGACCATTCCATTCAACAGTGTCAGAGCACATTATTTTCAAGAGAATATGGGATATTCTGTTGGATAGATCCTGTGCTAGGCCACAAAGCAAGCCATAACAAATTTAAGTAGATTGAAATCATATCTATTATCTTTTTCAGTTACAATGGTGTGACATGAGATGATTATAATAACATGAATTCCAGAAAGTTTGCATAGGTAGAAATTAAACAGCATGCTTCTGAACAACTAGTGGATCTGGGGGAAAAAAAAAAAAAGGGAAATTAAAATTATCTTAAGACAAAAATGGAACACTAAAGTTATAGGATGTAGTACAAGCATTTCTAGGATGAAAACTTTATAGTAATAAATTCCTGCATCAAAAAGGAAGATCTCAATTTAATATACACCCACCAGAAGAATTAGAAAAATTATCAAGTTAGCTGATGGAAAAATGTCAAAGCAGAAATAACTGAAATGGAGAATAGAAAAATAATAAATAAATCCAGAAAACTTAAGAGTTGAGCTTTTGCAAAGTTAGTATCTGTGCAATTTCTGGGAGGCTGAAGCAAAAGAATTTGACAAGTTTGACCCCAGCATGGGTATCCTACTTTTTAGTGAGACCATCTCTTAAAAAAAAACAAAAAACCTCAAGATGTGCCTCATGTCCTGGACTCAATTTCCAGTTTGGGAGGAAGAGGATTTTTTTTTTTTTTGTCTTTTTCGAGACAGGGTCTCACTATGCAGTTCAGGTTGGCTCTGAAGTCAGTTTTGTAGCCCATGCTGGTCTAGAACTCGCACTGATCCTCCTGCCTCAGCCTCCTGAGTGCTGGGATTACAGGCGTGCGCCACCACGCCCGGCTCAAGAGGATGTTAACAATGTTATTTTTTCACAAATATATGATTCTGAAAAAAAAAATGTGAAATCTGTGTGAAACCACAGACCCATTGATTAGCCTCAGTAATCTTCAGTTTAAAGAAGATGGAGTCATTTGTACTACCCAATTGGCAATAAGCTACCAAAGCTATAATCAGACAAGCGTGACATAAGAAATGGATGTAGACAGATGCAACATCACAAATAAACTAAAAATCAAACCAAGTGACTTTCAACTCTTAAAACAGGTGCTAAGCGGAAGGGGAAGGGCAGTCTGGCAGATGATCTTAGAAAAATTGGGTGTCCACATGGAGAATTAAAGTTGAAGCCTTCAAAGAGCTCAGAGTAGGAAAATAACCCAGTGAAGAAATCGTCTGAATAGAGATCTGAATAGATGTTTCTTGAAGTCATTTAGATCAACGGTTCTCAACCTGTGGGTCTCGACCCCAGCAGGGTTGAACGACCAAAATACAGGGGTCACCTAAAGCCATTCCGAATCATAACTATAGCAAAATTACAGTTTTGAAGTAGCCAACAGAATTATTGTTTGATTTGGGGTCACTGCAACATGAGGAACTGTATTGCGGGGTCACGGCATTAGAAAGGTTGAGAACCACTGATTTAGATGATCAACTGGTAAAATTTTTAAACAGTACTGATATCTCATCATTTAGGAATGAAGTAGGATCTCATACCTGTTAGAGGATTATATGAAAAAATAAATGTCCGTGTTGCTGAGGATGTACAGAACTTTTGGAATAGTTCATGAAATTATAAATTAGGGGAGAAATTGTAAATTATAAATTTGTTACAAGATTTCACATGAATTTCTAGGGAAGATAATGTTGAAGTTCTTCAAGAAATTAAAGATAGCACTACCATGATTCAGCAACCCTACTGTTATAAAATGTTAACAACTACCATGATTTAGTCACTACATTGACTAGGTAAAGGATGTCTACACTGTCATTTTCATTGCAGCATTATTTAAAACTCAAGATACAGTTAAACTATTCAGTGGATGTGAAGATAGGGAAAATGTGATATATGTGCACAGTGGAATTCTATTTAGTTATAAAAGGATGAAATCCTCTACTTTCTAACAAGATAGTTGGACAGGTTAATGAGTTAAGTCAAGCCACATAGAAAAATAATTGATATTCTAGAAGTAGACAAGAGTATCGGTTACCAGGGGCTACAGTGATGATGATCAAAGATCTTAAATTTTTCATTTCGATGTTAGTTCAAGGTATCTGTTGCACAGTGTGGTGGCTGCAGTTAATAAGAATGTATGTCCTAGAAATTGCTAAGGAAGTTAATTTTAAGTAATCTCACCATTAAAAAGATATACATATATATATATATATATATATATATATATATATATATATATATGTGAGGTATTTCATTTATTAGCCATTCTGCAATGTTGGCATGTTTTGAAACATGTTATACAGTTCTTGTTAATTAAAAACATGTCTGAAAAAGGTCTCTTGATGTGTCAGAGAGGTTGGTATAAGAGTCTTAGAAAGATGAACGAGATAATTAAAGCTTGAGTGTCTAATATGTCTTAGACAAAGGAATGGTTAGTTGAAATAACGAGATGGTAAAGATGTCTCATTAAGAAAGGCAGACATTTTGAAAGACCATAGAATATTAAAATGGATCATATACACAGACATTTTATTTTATTTTATTTTATTTTATTTTATTTTTTGAGACCGGGTCTCGCTGTACAGTTCAGACTGGCCTTGAGCTCAGTTTTGTAGCCCAGGCTGGTCTCGAACTCTCACCGATCCTCCCACCTCAGCCTCCCGAGTGCTGGGATTACAGGTGTGCGTCACCATGCCTGGCTTACACAGACATTTTAAAGTCTCCTTACAGATGATGTCATGCCACAGGAATAGGTAAAATAGAGCCCTGAGCCTTTGAAGGTAATATATCAGAAAAGAAAAGCCCTTATGCATTAAGGTACATTATATAAATATCAAGTTATAAGTTGCTTTTTGTTTTCATAGGAGCAGTGATTGTTTTTAATGAAGGGAATTTAGGAAAATAGTGTTAAATTTCATATCTTATATAAAGGGCAACAGGATAAAGCAGTGACTTTGGGGAAGAGCCAGGAGTTAGTAAAATCAAGAGATTGAAGAGCTATTATTTAACAAGTGACAACCTATGTTAAATGGGTGTCTGGAGAAGCCCACTTGGTAGAATATTAAGAGGGTGAGTTAAGGTTAAAGAATAGCAAAGAATAGAGGAAACTTGAATGGGCAGTGAAAACTAAGGATGATCTTGTGAGACATAGGATATTTGCTACGAGATTTCACATGAATTTCTAGTGTTAATCTATGTTGCATTAAGGGCATTCTTACTGTGTAACAAAATTGTGTTAAAGTAGGGTAACAAAGGGGCAGGCAAGATGGCTCAGTGATCTAAAGCACCTGCTCAGGCAAGCTTAGGCAACTGCAGGGACCTCCATTTGGTCAGGTGCCAGCCCCACCCCCAGGGCAGGCTGAGCTGGCCATAGTGAAAAGAAAAAGAAGTAGGGTAACAAGTTAGATTTAGCGTGGTATTTCAACAGAATGAAGGTCTAGCTGTGAGTGCTCTTGGAATGCAGCTCTATGCCTTTGTATCTGCCCCCATTTCATATGTTCCTATACCTGTAGAGCCCATGTTCAGGTAACACTTTAGTAAAGTGAGTGGGTCAATGGTTGTTCTACCATAACAATGTGGTGTAATTTACAAAATAGATTATGAAATATTCTTGATTTTAAGTAAGAATTAAGGAGATTAATTTGTTAATGCCAGCATTCCACATTTTATTTATTTATTTGCAGTACCAGGGATTGAACTCAGGATCCTGTGCTTGTCAGGCAAGCGCTTATTATACTGTGCTATCTCCCTGGTCCAGCAAGCCACATTTATTAAAGCTTGATTTCTTTTGGTACTTTAGTACATATTTGCATTTCCCCTACTGGGAGTACCTACTCTGAGTGCATTTATGGTAATTATTATATAGAGAGTCTGTGCCTCTTTTTAAGGAATTCTTAGTATTTCCATAGTATTTCCATTTCCTTGGAGTTTTTAGCAGCTGAACACTCTTTGTAGAGATAGAAGAAACAATGGATTAATGTAAAATACCATCTTTTTATTTGATCATATGTTTATTTTGACTGTATTTTACTTAAATTTATTAATGCTATGGTAGTATTTTTGTGTGTTTAGAATTCTTAGTTTTCTTACTGATTTCAAAGTAGTTTCTCAGTAACTTCAGATTTCACATGTTTAGCGATTACTCCCTACCCCTATCTCTAACATTGAGGCTATATTTTCAGGTATATTTCTATAAATGGAGCAAGGGTAAATGTATCAAGTGATATATGGCTCATTAAAGCAAGATTGTTTAAATAAATCCTGAGTTTGCTCTAAATGTTGGAATGTCCCAGACCAGTCCTAAGGCCATCTTTATCCTTTCTGTCCAGGTAAGAACTTTATTATCTGTATCCTTAACAACTCTCATGTTTCCATCTCCAAAACTGACAGACCTCTGAACTGTAGGTTTATTTATCCAGCAGGATGACTACTTCTCAGAGTTGAGAAGTCCAAAACAGGCAGGTTAAGTACTCTCAAGTAGAGATCTTGATTTTCATCCTGTGAAAGCCTCTTCTCTCATAATCTTGTCCTCTCAGTCAGTAGCAGCTTGAAAATCTGGTGCACTTCCTTTTCAAAATACCCATAATTCAGCCACTTTACCATTTCTAACTCTGTTGCCCTGATTAAGACTATCATCTTTTGCCAAATTAGTGGAATTATTTCTTAATAGTGTTTCTCATACTAATCTTCTAGTATAATAGCCAGAATAGTCTTTTCGGAATTTAAGCTAAATTATGTTACTTATGCTCAAGACCTTCAAGGCTTCATTTCTCTCAGGTTAATACTTAGAAATGAATGTGACTGTGTATGAACTGGTTGTCTTTTACTGCAGGTATTCTTTATATATAGTCTATCTACCCTGGCTTTTGTTTTTAAGGCTTATACCTATTATCTTTGTCCCTTGTTCATGGCATCCACATGATTTCCTTGTTCACTGATTTTAGAGCTCCTAAATAATGCATTTGCAGATAGGCCTTCTCTGATCTACTTCATCAGGAAATTGTCATATTCTGTTTTCTCTATTTCTTTTACTTTTTTGTATTTTTCTTCATAGAGTTTAATGGTATTTGAATTCTTTTATGTTGATTTGTCATTTTGCTTCTTTACCACTCGAATGTAATCTTAATGGGACATAAAATAATAGGTAGACAGTCAATATTACATAAAAGAATGAAGATCCGAACTTCATGCAAAATGTCTGCCTTTATAATTATCTTGCAGAAATGTAGGGGGAAATTTTTAATATCAGCTAAAGTCACTGCCTTCCATGCTGCATAAGAATTTTTCAGATGTGTAAGAGCTGAGCCTATGGTAGTGGAGTTTGGTCTTAGTGGGTCTTTATGACTTCTAACTTGAGTGTATTTTTACATATTTAGGCATTTACAAACCAGATAGTATCTCAGAATATTTCTTTCAGAAGTAAAAGAACTTTTTTTTTTTTTTTTTTTTTGGTCTTTTTGAGATAGGAGGATCTCGCTCTGCAGTTTAGGCTGGCCTGGAACTCACTTTTGTAGCCCAGACTAGTCTCATACTTGCACTGATCGTCCTGCTTCAGTCTCCCAAGTGCTGGGATTACAGCTGTGCACCACCACATCTGGTCAAGAACTATCTTTAATCATAAAGAAAACATGGTTCCTGTTTTTAAGATTTGCTGCTGTGGGTGCTGTCACTGTAGTTTTCCAGTTGAGCCTGTATGAGTCCTTTCGTATAACTCAGATATACCTAAGAAACTGGGAGATATTTTGAAAAGTTTCTCTTTAAGGGCAAATAATTATCAAAAGATATGATTAACTGACACTGTTGTCTTTCTAGATAGTATTAGAGTAAAAATTGAAGACTTTATTGAGGCTTTGCAATTTTCTGTGTTCAGAGGCTGTAATACCAAGTTATTACATCATGTGCCATTTAATAAGTAGTTATAATAAAGTTAATAATGGAATAGAAGAGTAGGTACAGGTTACTGTGGGAGCAGAGAGGAAGGGCACCAAATTATCTTGGAGATCATACCTAAGCTGCAAACTTCAGGATGACCGGGCATGATTAAGAGTCATTTTATAGACAAGAGCAACTTTTCTTATACTTAGCATCAAGCAAGAAATCAAGTCCACTGAATTGTAGATAGTTCAGTATTACTGGAATAGAGGGGTAGATGATGGGAGGAGGTCTGAAAAATGTAACCATAAGTTAAAACCATAAGCAGATTGTAAACACCTTTGGCACAGTGTTAAAAGTGCTTGGTTTTCTGACTGACGAGTGAAAGGGAAGGATTTGGATGTGGATGGCTCTATCAGTCCTTTTTCATACCAACTTGTGAACATGTAGCTTCTCTTCGATGTGAGGAAACCTTCCACTTCATGGTGGTGAGGACTGCATGAGTGAACTGCTTTTGGATGATGCTTCTCAAAAGGAAGAATGACTAAAACCCACCTATCCTGTTCTGGTTACCTAGGGAAATGATTTTAGAATTAGCAGGAAGCTGAAATTTATTTATATTTTATTTTCCCCAGAAAAAAAAAAAAAATGATTTTAGGGAGTATTAGGAGAGTAGTTTAAGCAAAAGAGGTTGACAAGAACAAAAGGGATGCTGTTTTTACAAATTAATTGAAAACAGAATTCTTGATTCACAAGGTCCTTCATTTATTCTTATTGTGTCTGTCCTAGGGTAATTATGAGGATTAAAAGAATAAGTCACTTATACTGGCATCAAAGGTAGAAATCAACAATTTCCAAAAAGTTGCCATTTCTTAATAAGGTCAGGTAAAATGAAGTACTATAGTGAGAGGTGATAATGACCAATGTAGAGTGATCTTTACACTCCCTAAAACAGAAGCTAGGCTGTAGGGTCAGTAAGGCCTGGACCCTTTTTCTTTTACCACATATTGTATTGTTTCCAGCTGTTGCTCACTTGTTTTTAAATTATTTTCCTTCCACAAAAAGGTCTTTGTTTCTTTGAAGTCTGTCTGTGCCTTATGCCTAGTCCTTTTTCCTGTCTTTATTGTTGAGTGAAAACTAGTGCCTGAACTATTGCTGTTATGTTAAATAGCCCAGATCCATTCTGTGTCCCAGCTACTTCATTTGTTCACCGGTGCTTCATGCTGCTTTCCACAGGCGATATGTCAACCTCAAGTTTTACCCTGAAACCTCAATGAAAGCCCTAAGTTACAATTTTTGGGTGATTTCTTATTTTCTTTCTTTCTTTTTTTGTTTTGGTGATTTCTTATTTTCTTAAACTTGTCTCTGTCATTTAACTTTTTCTTCTGTTTGGGACCCACTGCCATCATTCAACAGCTAGTGTTTTGTTTCTTCTTATTCCACAAGGCAGTAGACATAATAATTAACAGAAAACACACTTTTTCAGTTTATTTTGCAAGGGATAAAATGTAAATGTGCCTTTTTTCTGTATTTAGGACAGTCTACACGGTCTCACTACGTAGATTAGATATGTAGTGAGCCTCCTATGTTCAGCTTCCCAAGAGCTCGGATTACAGGTGTGCCCTGTGAGCTGGGCCAACAGGTCATGCCTGGGATCAGACCCTGGCCTCTGTGCTCTGCCTAAGCAGGCACTTTAATATGCTGAGCAATCAGGCCAGCCCTGTGAGCTATTAAAGACTAGCCCATGCCTTTTTAAAAATTGTGCTAAAAACAAAATTTCATGTTTGATTTTTAGTACATAGTACTGCAGTGGTAATTGTCAACATGTAGTTATGCGCAGCAGATCTTTAAAACTTTCCATCTTGTAAAAAGTGAAACACAGTATCCTTTGAGCTACTTTTTATTCCCCCACTCCCTGTCTCTTGGCAAATTTCATTCTTTTTCTACAATTTGAGATACTTCATATAAGTGGAAATAAGTATTCATTTTCTTGTGTCTGGCTTCTTTCCTATAGCACAGTGTCCTTGAAGTTAATCTATGTTAGAGGGTATTATAGGATTTTTTTTTTTTTTTGAAGTTTGTATACCATTTCATCATAATTATCACATTTTCATTGTCTAACCATTTGTTGGTAGAAATGCTGCAATAAACCTAAGTGTACGGGCATCTCTCTGAAATCCTATTTCTTTTGTGAGGTGGCTATATATATATAGAAAGAATACTAAATCCTATGCAAATTTTTCCTTTTAGACAATATTATTTTAGCTTTTTTTGTTACAAAATAGCATATAGTTTCATAACAGAAGTATATCTTCTATCTTGTGCTTAACCCCCCCATTGATAAACCTACATTGATATACTTATCCAAAGTCCATAGTTTATGAGTCCATAGCTTTTCTTTGCATTGTCTTGCAGCTGCTGAATTGTTATTTCCTCGTTTCTTGATAGTTTTAAGACATCTTTTGTTTCACGTTTATTGGCTGCAACACTTTCAAGGGTCTGAAAGTCTGTCTTCAGTTTCTTTTTTTAAAGGAAAAGGGCTTTATTCTCTTGGAGGACACGGAGAGAATTCGGGGAAAGAGAAGGAATTCTCTGAATTGGAACAAAGGGAGACTGAGGCTTTTATGGTTTTTTGCCAGGGGTGGGGTTTGAGAAGGATATTTAGATTTACCTGAGGAGCTAATTGGGGCCTTACCTGAAGTGGCAGGACAGGTGGAAGGAAATTGCACCCTGGGCTGAGTTGGTGAAGAAGGGGGAGGTGGTCTTTGGGAAGATAAGTTGTTGTTTTAAGGGCTTCAGCCATATTAGATGACCACCATAATGATTCAGCAATTCATACTAGGGCCAGAACCTATCATTCCCATCTTTTGGTTGTTACATAAGGGGCGACATGTCTCTTAGACTGCTTCCTGCTGAACTGGGGGCATCCTCTTGAGGGTGAGGGGAGTTGACAGGATGGCAGTTCATGCCCATGTAGAAGTTAGTGCCAGATGTCTTAGGACCAGAAGTTTATCATTAGTGACGGCTTGCATGGGAGGCTGAAGAAACCTTGAAAAGTTTAAAAAGACAGCATGTTATGAGTACATGTCATCATGATTAAAGGACACAGGGAGGGAAGCAAAATGGGTCTATGACACAAGGACCTTGACACAGCTGTACTGAGGGGCCTCATAGGAGGTATAGAAAGAAGGTGGTGGGATTGAGAGGGCTACAGGTAGAAATAGCGATAAAAGGTTCCACTATGAACATTAACTGTATTTTTTATATAGTGTGGCAGCTGCTGTGTGTGGAGACATGGAGTCTGTCTGCCAACTATATTGTCTATAGTTATTTAGAAAGGTAGGTTTCTGCCTGAAAAGATTGTCTCCTTTAGGTTGTAAAATGCTCACTGTAGTGACCCTGAAAAGAAGTATATAGGGTAGGTAAAAGGCTGAGTTAAGTTGGGTAAAGAGAGAGCTAGGGTGCTTAGGAGGACCTGTTGCAGCTTGTGAAAGGAGGAATATATAGGAGCAGCAAGGTCAAGGGGCTCTAACAAGGAACTTTTTGATGTTTTATACAAAGGCTGTGCTAGGGAAGCAATTTGGGAATCCAGAGGTAGAAGAAATTAGCCAGACAAAGGAAGGATAAAATCTGTTATTTTGTGGTAGGTACCTGAAGGTCACAAAGAAGGGCTTTGTGGGCAGCAGTGACTGCACCAATAGTGGGAGTGAGGGTGAGTCTTAGATATTTGACTTTTGATGAAGTTATTTGAGCTTTGGAGGGAGAGACCCTGTAACCTCATCCTGACAGAAAATTGAGAAGAGTAGCTGTGTGTTTTAGGGCCAGGGCATGAGATGGGTGATAAAGGAGGAGGTCATTGATATACTGAAGAAGTGGCTGGGCTAGAGATCAAGGGTCTTGAGATCAGCAGCAGGGGCTTGGCTAAAGAAGTGAGGACTATCTCTGAACCCTTGAGGCAGGACTGTCTATGTGAGCTGTTGAGATTGGAGTATCTAGATCAATCCATGAGAAGGCAAAAAGTGTCCTGGCAATCTGGGTGCATGGGAATGGTGAAGAAGACATCTTTAAGGTCTAGGACAGTAAAATGAGCAGTGGAAGGAGGGATATGAGAGGGCATATAGGGGTTCTGAGGTCTTAAACTAAATAATAGGAGCCATTGAGTTTGAGTACAGAAAGAATGAGGGTATTATATAGTGAGTGGACAGTTTTAAGAAAACTATTGATAAGGAGGCAAAGAATGATGGGCTTGACTCTTTTTTGTTTGGAGGCTATCAGGTATTGGAGAATATATAAAAATGTAGGATCTTTGAGGTATACTAGCCTAGGAATAGCGTGTGTGGCACAAGTGGGACTGGAAGGGTCTCAGAGTATATGGTCAACAAGGGAAGAAGAAGGGAGGAGCTGGCTGTCCATTGAGGTTGGGTTTGTAGGATGTGCACTGTGGGGGACAGAGAGGTGAAAGAGAAGTAGAGTTTTGGAGGAAGTCTCTTCCCATGAGAGGTATGGGACATGTTGGAATCACAAGGAAATTAAGAGTGAAGAACAGTGTCTGACATCAGCAAGGAAAGGGCCTGTCTCAAGGGATCCTGTAGGTCGGCCATCAACACCCACTATGGAGACTCTACAGCTAATATGATGACTTTAGAACTCAGGAAGAACACTGTATGTGGTCTCTGTGTCAGCAAGAAAAGAGTTTTTTTTACCTGAGATATCTAGCGAGACTTGGGACTCTTGACAAAGGTGCCTCGATGTAGGCCATAGAAACCAACCGATCTATCTATCTATCTATCTATCTGTCTATCTATCTATCTATCTATCTATCTATCTATCTATCTACTTTGCTGGACCAGGGTTCGAACTCACAACCTTGCACTTGCCAGGCACTTGTGCCACAGAGCTATCTCCCCAGCCCTGTTGTTGTTATTCAGCAGCAAGACCAAGCATGTCAAGTATATGGATCTGTCCATAGTGAGATTTTCTGTGAGGGCAGGGAATTGGATGACTTACCCGCTCTCTGGCAGACAGGGCATTCACATTTCCAGTGACCCTCAAGCTTGTAAATGTCCAAGTGATGACTATAAGTTGGGGCAGGCTCATGCCCAGTGTCCTTCTTCACTGTACTTGGCTTGGGTGGCAGCATTGTTTAGGCTCAGCGTTACTTTGTCAAGGCCCTGCTTTTATAGGAGTCCCGAGTGTCGCAACCAGAAGTTGGCAGTATGTACAGTTAATTTTAGTCTCTATTATTGAAGACACAGAAAGTTATATTAAGTAAGTTTTCCTGTGGAGTTTGAGGGCCGAGATTTGTCTTTTTAGCTTGGCATTAATGTCAGGAATAAATAGAGATATAAAATAGGAATTAATAACAATTTTGGGGGGAGGAATCTGTATCTATATTAATATGTTTAGTTTGGAGTCATATCCTTGATTATTAGAACATTATCTTACTATCAAGTACTTTGAAATACAGTATAACCAGAGAACTATTATTTATCAACTATGAACATTTTAGTAGTTAAATCCCTGTAGGTTAATGGACAATAGTTATGTAATTTCATAGAAATATTTGACATCAATAGTCATACATAGCAGTGTAGATTAACAGTCATATAAAATCCCCATTTTGTTTAGCATCTCTAAGTGTACACAGGGTATATATCACATACATTTCAGATAGAAAATTATTGGCTGATAATCTCATGTTGACTTGACAGGAACCTGTATCTCTAAATGTAATGTCACATACATAGGAAATACATCACATAAAATTGAAGTTAGAAAATTATTATTTGGCTGGTGACCTCACGTTGGCTTGACAAGAACCTATTATTATAAATACCTGGAGCATAAGAGAAAGGCATACTTTATCTGAAAGAAAATTTATATTGTAGCATAGAGTATTTTGGAATGCATGAATATGTTTAATATATTAAGCATCTTTTGTGAGAAAACCTTATTTTATTTTTGAGAAAACTTTGTCTTTTATACAATGATCAAATTATTGAGTGTGTCTTTTAAGGAGATTATTGGAGGCTCTCCACTGAGGAACAAAGGTTGGCCACCCTCTCTTTGTCAGTCAAGAGTCCTGTCCAACAACAATCTTTCCCCATTTTAATGGTTATTTAATTATAAATTAATTTTGATGTTACCTAGACCAGCTGGTAACTCAGGAGAAAGCGTGCTTTTAAGTCTATATTTTAGAGCTCAAATAAAAAAGCAACAGCTGTTTATAGACTGACATTAAAAACAAACAAGTACATACAGGACACACAGACATCTTTATAAAATAAGAGTGCACTCAAATATATATATATATATATATATAGATAGATAGATATAGATATAGATATAGATATA